>CAUYRT010012872.1:0-98807 GCA_963574885.1 Lepilemur ruficaudatus | reverse complement strand
GAGTGCCGTGGCATCAGCCTAGCTCACAGCAAGCTCAAACTCCTAGGCTCAAGCAATCCTCCTGCCTCAGCCTCCCGAGTAGCTGGGACTACAAGCATGCGCAACCATGCCCTGCTAATTTTTTCTGTATATTTTTAGTTGTCCAGCTAATTTCTTTCTATTTTTAGTAGAGACGGAGATCTCGCTCTTGCTCAGGCTGCTCAGTTTTTCTTGTTAAGTTAAATACATCCATTTTTTTTTCTGTATGGTTAGACATAGTCCTATCACTAACTCCTAAATTCTAAACAAGAAACCTAAATGTAACCTGATGGAAATGCATCCATTGAGTTAACTAGTATCACGTGGCATGACCTGACCCACTCTAACTCCTGAGGCCTGGCTTCCTCTTTGATCTCGGCTTACCTCATAACTACTGGACTTTTCACTGTAATAAGTCAATGACTTCTTAGTCCTGCTATTATTTCTTGGCTTCTATACATTCAGCACATTTGGGGCCCTGACAGCTGCCTTAGCTTCACTATTGAGGTTTTTGTGTGCTTTTGCTGCTGTCCAGATGATTCAAGGTGCTGAATCTTCAAAGCCCTGTGTGTGTGTGTATGTTGTTGGGGGCTGGGAGAGGGTGTGGAGGGAGGGTGAAGTTGGGAGATGTAATTGGGACAGTACAGGGTGTGGAAATAGCCAATTCAAGGGAAACATTTTGTTTCCCTTCCACATGTATACAGAGCTTCAAAATCTCCTATTGGGGCTAAGTTTGACATAT
Source organism: Lepilemur ruficaudatus (assembly GCA_963574885.1). Lineage (NCBI taxonomy): Eukaryota > Metazoa > Chordata > Mammalia > Primates > Lepilemuridae > Lepilemur > Lepilemur ruficaudatus. The sequence goes on along the minus strand of CAUYRT010012872.1, from coordinate 98,047 downwards.
GCTTTTTACATTGCCTTAAAAACATATGCCCCAAATTCTTCAAATACAATTTATTAATCTATGGCTAGGGAAAAAAAAAGTATCCTACCTGACAAGACCACTTCAATAAGATCACCTTCCTGGATATCACTGGCCGTTTTCACCAGCTGAAGGATGTTTTCAGAGGTAGGGTCATGGCGAAAAAGCAGAATCTTATCATACATTCCGTAGAAACCACATTCAGGGAACTGCAAATACAAATAACACAAGAGTTTAAATGTCAAGATCTTCCTAAATATTTTGTTTTAAATTAAAAACAAAATACATAAATGTCAGGCCACAAATATAAGTTCATTAGAAAAGTTCAACGTATCTAGAACATTAAAAACTTTTCTTAAATGCATGGCAAAGTTGACAGTGACAAAACTACAAATCAGGAGGGAGGAAGTCACATATCATAAGAGCAATAATCACCAAGTGGCTTTATAATTAGAGAGGAAGAAAACAAGAAAATATGAGATAAGATTCAAAGAAGTTCCTGGCAGCAAGGCGGTTAAGAAATACAATAAGTGGGAAAAGTGTGCATTTTCACACAATCTAGGTAGCAATCCAATAACATAAAAATGGGAGTCACTTTATTATAATTCTATTTCACATAACTGTGACAATTTGTTTGCAAAAAAAGAGGTCTGTCTGTTTGAGCATATTCAAAAATAAGAGATGACTCAATAAATCTAAATGTGCTCCGTGTGTGTGGGCAGCAGCATTATCTGGAGAGCCTTTGACTTAGGAAAGCACCAGAGGAGGCAACCAACTCTCCCTTCTGCTGCTGTCCCTACTACATCCCTTTTAGTTTTCACGCAATCTGTCAATCCACAATCTCACGAGCAGTATAAGAGAAGGTCCATCTGCACCAGCATGAAGGATTTTCATTAAAACAAACATGCTAGTCTAGTTTGTTATGTGAAAAGGAGCTCTTTTTTTGTATATGACTTTTCATATAATTATTAAAGATTTTTTTATAAGTTGATTTTTCTAATGTAGTGAAAAGAGCCTAAGTCAGGGAAAGAGAAAATTATCTTTCTTGATCCTGGAACCGGTGAAGGGTCTGACACTTATGTCAATATATGTGGATTTTAAGGTGCTATTGTCAAGAATAAATGTCCAGAATCTGACACCTTCTGAAAATAAACACAATATACTGTAAATTCCTCTTGCTTTTTCTTATTCATAAAATAAGGGGCTACATTCATGTGTCATTGTGTATGAATTAAAAACAAATATATCAGAACATCCTCTTTAAGAGTCTATGGTGATGACCAGGCTTAAAACTACTTCTGCACATCTTGACTTCCTTAAAATAAACACAACAGCTAAAATGATGTCACTGCTTCCACAGTGCTAATTAACAGGAAAAAAATTAGTTCTTTTTTTTTTTGAAGCATCTCCAATAATATTATTAGAGTATAAGGAAACAAAGGGAAAATTAAAGTAACACTTCCCCACCTTACAAACAATGGATAGCTTGTGGTACTATTTTAAAAATCAGGGAGATTCTGGCAGGACAGCCAACTAGAGTCATCACTTTTTGGACTGTCCTGGACAGAAGGCAGGATATCAGATAGAGCGGGGAGAAGATTCCAAGCTCAAGTGAGGATCATAGAGAGCGATGTCAGAGATGGCTTGGGACCCCACGGAAAAAAACTGCGAAGCTGAGAAGAACATAAAGAGGAGACGATATCAGCAAGGATCAAACCCAGAGGGGGTCGAAACCCAGTGAAAGGGTAAGGTGGGATTCCCCTCACCCTAAATGCCTTCATGGAACAGCAGGACACCAACTCTACTAAAGGCTTTTCCACCTCCATGAGCACAGGCGCAGCAGCAAATACAGAACAGTGGGGTGAACTAGCAATTGCCAGGAGTTTGGGCAGTCCATGAGGGGCACCGCCTGGGAGAGTGCCAGGAGAGGCTGGAGTTCCAGCTTTCTCCCATCCAGATACTTCCTCTGCTGTACCTCTCCTACCCACTGCAACCCAGAAAGCAGACTGAGCTCAGCTGACTAGGAGCTGTGGCCCCTCCCCAACCCATTTTAACTGCAAGTGTACTTCGAGCCAAGAAGTTCGCCAACGGCCACTTCTCTCTGGTGGGTGTGCATCCCAGTCTGAGGTGTCTGCAGAGAGTGAGACCCACACCTCTTCCCCTTGAGGACTTGTGGTGGAACAGGGGCGTACAATTTGGCAACTTCTGCCCATTGGCATTTTGTGGGGTGGCAGGCTCAGATAAGCAAGCTGGTCCAGGTGGACTCGAGAGAAGAGCAGGGGGATGCAGGGGAGAAGTAGGGAGCTGGACTCAGGTGGTAAGGAAGCCCACATGGATATATCCAATGGAAGAGTGTAGTGGGGTGCTAAGGAATGGGGATATGGGAGCACGCAATCCCCACCATAGAGAACCGCCATATTGGATAAAGCTGTAGCATTGAGAAAGGAACAGCCTAACCCCTGGTTCCATAACAGTCAAACACCTCCACCTCCTACTCAGGCGCCCTGGCAGACTGAGTACTGCAGTCCCTCCCCCCATTCATTACAATAGGGAGTGTAGTTTGAGCCAAGAAATTTGCAAGCAGTCCTTTTTCTTTGGTGGACATGTGCTACAGGCTGAGGTCCCCACAAATAGTGGGACCTACTCTTCTCCCTTTGAGGATTTATACTGGAACAGAAGTGTATAATATTGGAATGCCCTACCCACCAGCGTTTCATGGAGATGCACGCTAGTGGGTCAGACACATAGACTGGAGGGAGGTTTGAGAGCTGGACTTGGGTGATGAGGGAGCACACATGGACTGAACTGACGGCAGTGTGCTGTGGGGGCCCAAGAACTGGTGATTTGGCAGAGTGCCCACCTCTCCCCACAGAAAACTCGGCTACTGGATAAGGGAATTAAGATCCCAGGCCAGGACCTTTGCATTCAAGTGTTTAGGCCCTCCCTCTGTGCAACAGGTCTCCCAGTTTAGAGAGCTTGTCCTGACCGTCCTACCAGTGGCTCCCCCTTGTGTCCAGAAAAGCAACTTCTGAGCCCCACCTTTGCAAAGCCTCTCAGGGTTCTGCAACCTTGCCACAAACTGCCCTGCTCATTCCCCCACCTCAGTGGTGGCAGAGATCAAGCAACCCCCTGGAAGCTTACAGGGTCTCTCCTAAAGTGTGGAGCATTCAAGTGCTCCACCAGGGGGACCAGACTATATTACAGACACAAAAGAACATCTCAGCAGCTGGCTCTGTCACATAAACATCAACCAATGACAAGGAGAACAACTCTATAGCTCATCATAGCATCGTTCAACTCAAGCAAACAGGGTATGGCTGATTCATACTCACAAGGACCACCTCCCCCACACTGGAGATTAAGCTGGGGGACCCAACACAATTCACACTGCTGGGAAGAGGTGAAGACAGCATGACAGAGGCAACCTGAGAGGATCATCAAACTTGCTTAAACACCCCATAGTCAACTCGGGACCAGCACTCCTCTCCCTGGCACAGCAAGGAATTGATCTTTGGGGACCTGGGTACAGGCCTGCAAGCTAAGCCCAGTATCACAGGACTGGATTGAGAGGCCAGATGAAAAGGAATCAGTGAAAGTACTCTAGAAGTATGAAAAATCAGAGTGAAAGGGCACCCCCCCAAAGGAAACAACAACTCTTTATCAATGGATACCAACCAAAATGAAAATATCAAAATGACAGATAAAGATTTCCAAATTTGGATTATAAGGAAGCTCAATGAAATACAGAGAAAATGGAAAACCAACATAAAGAGATACAAAAGCAATACAGGAAATGAACAAAAAATTCACTAAAGAAATGAAATTATTTTAAAAAAATCACATAGAACTCCTGAAAATCAAAAATTCATTCAAGGAAATCAAAACTCAGTGAAAAGTTTTGAGAATAGACTAGATCAGGCAGAAGAAACAATCACAGAGCTTAAAGACAACAACTTCAAATTAAACAAGTCAGTCAAAGATAAAGAACTGAGAAACAAGAGAAATGAACAAATCCTACAAGAAATATGTGATTATATAAAGAGGCCAAACATAATCATAAACATCCCTGAGGGTGAAGAAGAAAACACACAAGAGTTGAAAAACCTATTTGAGGCAATAATTGAGGATTTTCCTCAATTCCTTGGTCTTGCTATAAATTTAGATATCCAAGTACAAGAAGCTCAAGGAGCACCTGGGAGATTCATTGCAAAGAGGCAATCACCATGACATACAGTCATCAGACTGGCCAAAGTCAACATGAAGGAGGAACTCCTGAGAGCCATAAAGAGCAGTAAGGTGAAGCATCAGGTAACTTACAAAGGAAAACCCATCAGACTAACTGCAGGCTTCTCAACTGAGGACCTTATAAACCAGTAGGGATTGGAGCCCCATACTCAGTCATCTTAAACAGAATAATGGCCAGCCTATAATTTTGTATCCTGCAAAACTAAGTTTCTTATACGAGGGATAAATAAAGACTTTCTCAGACAAGCAAACACTGAGGGAATTTGTCAAGACCAGACCGGCCCTGCAGGAAGTACTAAGATCTGCATTATACATTGATTGACACAATAGAAACCCAACAGTGTAAAATCAACCAAAAGCTAAAGCTCAGAGCCCACACATAATAATAGCTCAAGAGGTAAAACAGAGCAGTAAAATTCTACCCAACAGGATCCCATTTATCAATTCTTTCAATAAATGTGAACGACTTGAATTCCCCACTCAAGAGATAAGGCTGGCTGAATGGATAAAAAAAACACAAGCCAAGTATCTGCTGTCTCCTGGAAACACATCTAACCCACAAGAACTCATTCAGACTCAAGGTGAAGGGATGGAAAAAATATTCCATGCAAATGGAAATCTAAAGAAAGCAGGTATAGCCATTCTCATACCAGGTAACACAGACTTCAAATCAACAATAGTAAAGAGAGACAAAGATGGTCCTTACATAACAGTAAAGAGACCAATTCAACAAGAAGACATAACAATCCTAATTATTTATGCACCTAACACAGGAACCACAATAAAAAATGTGCACAAGACATGAACAGAAGCTTTTCAAAAGAACATAAACTAATGACCAATAAACATATGAAAAAATGCTCAATTTCACTAATCATCAGGGAAATGCAAATGAAAACCACCATGAGATATCACCTAACCCCAGTGAGAATGGCTTTTATCAAAAAGTCTCAAAACAACAGATGCTGGCATGGATACAGAGAGAAAGGAACACTTATACAATGTTTGGGGGACTGCAAACTAGTGCAACCTCTGTAGAAAACAGTATGGAGATTCCTCAAAGAATGATGACCTACCATCTGATTCAGCAATCACATGGGTATTTACTGGGTATTTACCCCAAAGAAAAAAGTCATTTTATCAAAAAGACACTTGCACTTGAATGTTTACTGTAGCACACTTCACAATTGCAAAGATGTGGAATCAACCCAAGTGCCCATCAGTTAATGTGTATGTGGTGTATGTATACCAGGGAGTTCTACTCAGCCATTAAAAAATGAATTAATACCTTTTGTCACAATCTGGATGTGGATTCTCCTTAATGAAGTATTGCAAGAATGGAAAAACACACCACATATACTCACTATTTAATTGGAACTAACCAAACAGCACTAATATGCACAGATAGAAGTAAAACTCAACAGAAATCAAGCAGGTGGGAGGGGAGTGGATGGGAGAATGAAATCAAACCTAAGGGTACAAGGTACACTATTTGGGTGATGGACACACTTACAACCAAGCAGTACAAAAGCAATCCATGTAACCAAAACATTTGTACTCTCATAACATTCTGAAATTTTAAAAAAATTAACTTCATTGAAGTATAACGTACATGAAATAAGAATGGATATAAGTGTATAAGTCTACTGGTTTTGACAAACATCAATACTCATGCAACCAAAATCATAATCCAGCTATGAAACATTTTCATCAACCCCAAATGTTTTTATTGCAATTGATGGCATCCACAATATTAACCCCAAGCACAGATCTACTTTCTGTCACTGTACATTAGTTTGTCTGCCATAAAATTTCATATAAATGAAATCATACAGTATATTCAATACGCTCTTTGCTGGCTGGCTTTCTTTGCTCATTATGAAGTTTTTGAGATTCATTAATATTAAATACATACTATACTTGAGGTTCATCTCTTTTTAGTACTTAGCAGTATTTCATTAAATTGATAATATTAATTCACCCACAGATAGACATTGTGGTTTTTTTACTACTTTACAGCTATTACAAATAAAAATGCTATGAACATTTATGTACAAATGTTTCAATAGGCATATGTTTTCATTTCTTGTGGGTAAATGCCTAGGAGCAGCATTGCAGGGGTCATATGATAAGTGCACGTTTGAGCTATATGTCTATCCTTATGAGAATACCACATTATATTTATCCTAAGCTTTATCCTAAGCATGGAATTCAGACAGCATGAGTGTTCCAATTTTTTTTTTTCCTTTTCAAAATTGTTTTGGATATTATGAGTCCTCTGACTTTCCATATACATTTTAAAAATACTTTCTTGATTTCTAAAAAATAAATTGCTGTGATTTCTCAATAATATTGCACTGAACCATAGATTGATTTGGGAAGAACTATATTTTAACAATATAGAGACATATTTTGTTATGAATAAAACATATCTTCCTATTTATTAGGTCCTTATTAATTTATTTCAATAATGTTTTGAGTGTGCAGGCCTTGGACATATTTGTTAAATTCATCTCTACATATTTGATATTTTTATGCTATTATAAATGGTTAATTAAGGTATACCTAACATACAATAAAATTTGCTTTTAGTGTGCAATTGTATAACTTTTGGAAAATGTATACCATAACCATATGCCATATATGCAGTACACACACCATGGCCAAGATGTAGAACAGTTCCATCACCCCAAAAATATCTCTATGCCCATTTGTAGTCAAGTTGTCCTCTGACCATTCCCTGGCTACCACTGATCTGTTTTCCGTCCTGATAATTTGGTCTTTTCAAGAATGTCATATAAGTGGAATCATACAGTACATAATCTTGAGTTTAGCTGTTTTCCCTTAGCATAATGAATTTGAGATTTATCCACGTTATTGCATGTATCATTGGTCTATTCCTTCTTATTGTTGAGAAATGTTTCATTACACTATGCAGATGTACTACAGTATATTTATGCATTCCTCACCTGAGGTACATTTGAATTAGTACCAGTTTTTGACTATGACAAATAAAACTGCTATAAATGTTCATATACAGGTATTCATTTGAACTTAAGTTATTATTTTCCTGAGATGTATGGCAGGTATCTGGATAAATTTACAAGAAACTGCCAAACTATTTTCAAACTGACCATGCCATTTTGTATTCCCACCAGTAATGTATGAGAGTTTCAGTGGCTCTTCATTTTTTACAGCACATGGTAATATCAGTTGTTTTTGTTTTAGATATTCTAAACATGTATCATGGTATCTCACAGTTTTAATTGGCATTTCCCTAACATTAACTAATGATGTTCAGAATCTTTTCCTGTACTTACTTGCCACAAACACACACATACAGGTAAAGCGTCTGATAACTCTTTTGCGAATCTTTTAAACTGAGGTGTTGGGGTTTTTTTTAATTAAGTTTTAAGAGTTATTTACATCTTCTGGATACAAGTGGTTTATCAGCTATATGTTTGATAGATATTTTCTTCCAGTCTACAGCCTGTCTTTTCATTCCCCTGACATTGTTTTCTGAAATTTGCAATTTATATAAAGCTCAATCTATCAAGCATTTCTTTATAGATAACACTTTTGGGTTAGTGTCCAATAAGTCTTTGCATAATCTAATGCAACACAAATTTTCTCCCATGTTTTATTTTACAAATATTATTGTTTGGAGTGCTACATTTGGGTCTATGATTCACTTTGAGGTCATTTTTGAATAGGGTAAAAACATATGGATCAAGGTTCATTTTTGCATATCCTGGAAGATTTGTGCAGATTATTTCTTCCTTAAATGTTCAGTTCAATTCTCCAGTGAAGCCATGTGAGCCTGGATTTTTCTTTTTTAGAAGATTTAAAATTTCATATTTAATATCCCGATAGTACAACTTAGATTTCAGTTTTCTTTTAAGTGACCTTTGGTAGTTTGTTTCTTTTCTAGAAATGTACCCATTTCATGTAAGTTGTCAAACTTATGGGAATAAAGTTCATATGATTCACTCATTACCCTTTTATCATCTGTAGAGCTTGTAGTGATGCCCCTTTATGAATTTCTTATACTTGTAATATGTGTCTTTCTTTCTTTTTTTGCTTGGTCAATCTGGCAGAAACAAAATTGTCAAATTCATTGATGTTTTCCCAATGAACCAATCATTACTTTCATGGACTTTCTCTATTATTTTTCTGTTGTCAGTTTCATAGGTTTCTTTTTCTATTTTTCTTATTTCTTTCCTTTAACTTAATTTTGGTTTGATTTGCTCTTCTCTTCTTTGGTTCTTACAGTAGAATCTTGTATTACTGATTAGAGAGATTTGAGACTTCTAACATGAGCATTTAATGCAATAGATGCTTTGGCAGTGCTTCACAAATATTGAAAAAGCTGTTTTTATTTTCATTCAACTCAAAATATTTTCTCTTACACCTCATACAAAAATCAATACAAAATGGATTAAAGAAACATAAGACCTAAAATTGTAAAGTCACTAGAAGAAATGGGGGAAACCTCCATGACATTGGTCTGCGAAATGATGTTTTGTCAATGATCCCAAAAGCAAAAACAAAAAAGCAAAAATGGACAAATGAGACTACATTAAACTAAAAAGCCTCTGCACAGCAAAAAGAACAATCAACAGAGTGAAGAGCCAATATACAGAAGAACTCAAGAGCAAGAAAACACATAACCCAATTTAAAAAAGGGCAAAGGATCTAAATAGGCATTTCTCAAAAAAAGACATACAAATGACCAACAATAATATGAAGAAATGCTTAAGTTCAATAATCATCAGAGAAATGCAAATTAAAACCACAAAAGATATCACCTAACATGTGTTGGAATAGTTATAATAAAAACAAAAACTGAAGATAACAATTGTTGATGAGGATGTGGAGAAAAGGGAACCCTTGTACACTATTGGAAATGTAAATAGGTATAGCCACTATAAAAAAACAGTATGAAAGTTCCTCAAAAAACTTGAAGTAGAACTATCATAAGATCCAGCAATCTGACCTTTGGGTACATAACCAGAGGAATCAGAATCAGGATCTCAAACACGTATCTGCACTCCATGTTCATTGCAGCATTATTCACAATAGCCAAGATAAGGAATTAACCTAAGTGTCCATCAACAAATGAATGAATAAAGAATATTTGGTATATATACACAATGGAATACGACTTGGCCTTAGAAAGGGAGGAAATTCTGCCATTTATGACAACATGGATAGCCCTGGAGTATACCATGTTAAGTGAAATAAGCCAGGCACAGAAAGACAAATACTACATGATCTCACTTATACGTAAAAATCTAAAAACGTTGAACTCATAAAAGCAGAGAGCAGAATGGTGGTTACCTGGGCTGGAGGGGAGTGGAGGAAGGGTTGGAGTGCTGTTGGTCAAAGGATACAAAATTTCAGTAATGAGGAATTAGTTCAAGAGATCTAATGTACAACATGGATAATAACAATGTATCATATTCCTGAAAGTCACTAAGAAAGATTTTAAGTATTCTCACTACAAAAAAAATGGTATGTATGTGAGGTAATGCCTATGCTAATAAATTTTATGTAGCCATTCCACAATGTATACATATTTCAAAACATCATGTTATACATGGTAAATACATACAATTTTGGTCAACTAAAAAATTAATTAATTTAAATATATGCATGTATATATATATGCACACGTATATATAAAATCTAATTTCCTTTGTGAATTTCTCTTTTCATGGGTTATTTAGAAGAGTGTTGTGGAATTTCCAAACATTCAGAGATTTTTAAGATACCTTTATGCTTTTGATTCTTAGTTTAATTTTGTTGAGGTCAGAGAGCTTACTTTGTATAAATTTGACACATTTATATTTACTAAGATGTTTTATCACCCAGAATATAGTCAAACTTGGTGAATATTTTATGGTATATTTGAAAAAAAATATGTATTCTGTTGTTGTCCGGTACCAAGTTCTGTAAGTATCAACTAGATTAGGTTGATTGATAGTGTTTTTTAAATTTTTCTATATACTTAATGATCTTCTGTTTTATATCATTACTGAGAAAGGAATATTGAAGTCTCCACATATATTTGTGTATTATTCCTATTTTTCCTTTCAATTCTGTTGTTTTCAAACATTTTGAAGCTCTGTTGTCAGACATTATGATTAAAGCTTGTTCTGTTTTCTTGGAGAATTCACCCCGTTGTCATTATGTGATGTCTCTATTTCCTATCCTTAGTGACAACACAACCATTTTAAACTTTTATGATTAATATTTGCAAGGCATTTTCTTGTCATCCTTTTAATCTCTGTGGATTTATATTTCAAGTTCTCGTACACAACATTTATATATCTTGCTCTTTTTTTAAATCCAGTCTGACAATCTCTATCACTTAATTGGGTTGTTCCTACCCTTTACATTTACATTTAATGTACATGCAATTAAGGCTACTATCTTACCTTTTTTTCCCTGTTTATTCTATCTGTTTTTTGTTCATTATTTCTTTTTGTATTCTTTGATATTAAGTATTTCTTGGTACTCTGCTTCTTTTTATCTCCTCTCCTAGTTTATTAGCCAGCTGTACTTCCTTATTTATTTTATCCCACTTCATATATAACACAAGGCCAGCTGCACACTTCCATTTTCCCTCTTCCTTCCTTTATGCTATTTTGCCATACTTTTTACATATCCACATAGTTAGAAAACCGAAATATAATGGTATCTTTTGCCTTAAACAATTAACTACCTTTAAAATAACTTTTAAAATGATGTGTTTGCTTCGACAGCACATACACTACAATAAATTTTAAAATGAGAAAGGAACTTTTACATTTACTAACATATTTACTGTTTCTGCCACTCTTTATGGCTTTGTGTATATACAAGTTTTCACATACCTTTTTTGTTGAATCTGATGAACTACCTTTAATATTTCATATACTTTAAATTTGATGGCATAATATTTTCTCAGATTTTGTCTTTGAAAAGTCTTTATTTCACCTTTTTTGAAAGCTATTTTTTGCTATATAGAATTCCATGTTGTTATTTTTAGTTCTTTAAGATGTTGTTACTTTGTCTCCTGCCTTGAATTATTTCTGAGGAGAATTCTGGGTTATTTTTTCTCCTGTATGCAATGTTTCTTTCTTCTCTAATTCTTTTATATTTTTAATCTTTATCATTGACTTTAAACAATTTGATAGTGAGGTGCCTTGAAGTGGTTTTCTTTTGTTTATCTTGGTTGAAGTTGACTGTGCTTTAATCTATGGATTTATAGATTTCATGACATCTGGAAAATTTTAGCCATTGTCTTTGTATTTTTTTTGGAGGGACTTCAGTTTTGATAATTTCTATTGCTATATCTTTAAGTTCACTGATCTTTTCTATTCCAGTATCTAATTGCCCATTTATGTCCACTCAGTACATTTTTCATATTAAATACTGTATTTTTCAGCTCTAAAAGTTGCATTTTGTTATTTTATATATGCCTTCCATTTATCTGCTTACATGTTCATGTTTTATTTAAATCCTTGAAATATTTTTTCCACCAAGTCTAGCACCTCTACCATTTCTGGTCTGTTTCCATTCACTATTTTAATCCTCATTATAAGTCACATTTTCCTTCTTCTTCATATGTTTACTTTTACAATCAGATGGCAGATACTATGAATTAATGTGAAGAGTGAATTTCATTGTCTTCCTTTAATGAATGTTGATACATGTCTTGACAGAACACTAATTACTTACAGATCAGTTTTATTCTTTCAAGGCCTATTTTTAAGCTTCGTTAGGGCAGCTCTACAGTAGTCATTGCTCTAGGGATAATCTATCCCTACTACTAATGCTAATGACTCTTTGAACATCTCTACAGATGGCCCCAAGTGTTCAGTGAAATCTTTCCTATTTGCTTGATAGAAATTAAAATGTCTCTTAGCCCTATGGAAGCTCTGAGAAGTGATCATTGCATATCAGTTGCACTTTCTCCTGCCCTGCAGATTTCCACCCTATGCATACACAGATTTGTATTCAGTCTAATACTCAACTGGACCCTCAAGCAAACTTCTGGAGCTCTTTGTATAGATTCAACCTTTCCAGTATTCCTCCCCAAAAATCCAGTCGACTTGGCCTTCTTGAGCTCTTAACTCTGCGCTTCTCTATGCAGCCAGACAACTAGGCTCTGCTTGGATTCTCTCTGTATGCCACACTCTGGATCCTGCCTCCAGGCAGAAAACTCGGGTGATTATGATACTTACTTCGTTTGTTTCCTTTGTCTTGGTGATCACACTCCTGCACTGTCTGTTGGCCAATGTCTAAACAGGCATTTTATACATTTTGAATTGTTTTTTTCTCTGTTTAGAACAGGAGGGCATGTCCCTTACCAGTTACTCCTTATAGGTGGAAGCCAAAGTCTCATGTGCTAAGTACAGCATACTAATGTTGTCTACCTAACACTTTCACTGTCCAGTGTAAACATATTTGTGAGAAAAATAAGTTAAAGAAAAATCAAATTTCAATAATTGATAAGAGTGCATTTTTAAGATTAGTAATGAAATGAAATAAAAATACAGCATTAAAGATTATATAACTCTCAGACCCCAGTTGGAGCTATAAACTTTGAACTTTAACTGTTAAAGGTTTGTCCTGATTAAAATACAAACACTCTTCAAAATATAGGACATTAATCAAAGTACAGATCCTCTTACCATATCCTTTCTCAAACCTTGGGTAGCTGATTCTGATTTAAGAGAGAATTTAGTTCTTGGACTGGGGTAAGAAAATAATAGCTCAAGAAGAAGAGAAATAAAACAGCAAATTGTTTCCCTAAAGAATAACAAAACTTTATAGAGATTTCTAACTAATGTTTTGTCAATGTCCTCCTGACTTGTGTGGTACAAAAGTCAGGCAGGAAAACTGAAGAAGGGGCTCAGAGGACAAGGATTCTGCCAGCTCATCCAATTTCAGTGCAGTCTGGCCTCATCCACGTCTCTTGCTTTCTTTAAGGACATCTCTACATTCCATTTCTCTCTGGTCCTGTATTGCTGACATTGGATATCACATTCTATGTTGTGTCTCTTTGTAAAAACATGGGTATAATGTAATAATTTGGTGTTCAAGTAAGGCTTGCGTGTCTCACATTCTAATCATTATTATATTACCTTCGAAGGGTGACTTTGAAAACATTATGAAAAACAAGAATAGGCAAAATAGTTTCAATAATATGCTACACACATTAAAGCTGTCAATTAAAGACTAAAATTTTAAATTGTTATAAATTTCATCAAGATAATATGCACAATATATAAATAACTGAAGTATGGATAACTGGTCTCCCACATTCATTCGTACTGATTCATAGACAAGGCTCTTCTCTCTTCAAGCCATTCAGAAACAGGTTGTGGAGCCCTACAAAGTAGGTCACAGATGTGAGCACAGAGGTCTAGCCTCTCAGGACAGTTGTCATGGTAGCAGAAGCTAAAGGTTCAATTTTTTCTTCCAGATTGTTCGTTTGTTATTAGACAGAAAAAATGCATTTGTCTATGATTGCTAAGAGAAAAATCTTTTGTTTTAATAACATAATATTGTGCTTGAATAGACACTATATATAATAAGATTTATCGAAATCATATTTTAAAATGATGTCTGGAGGTGAAAAGTGTAGTGAAACAATGCCTGACATCCAAAAAGAGAACATATTGGGAGAAAACACTCATGAAACAACATTTCCTAATTTGGTCATAATCATCTGTTTTTATGTGAAGGTGTGTGAGCTTTGAAACCTGAAAACCCTCATTAAACTAAACAGGCTTTCAGAAAGGCTCAGAGGCTTGTAAATCAGCTGGAGCTTATTACAAGATCAGTTCTGTGTTTCTGAGGGGCTTTGTGGTTGTGAGTGCAAACATCTCAGATAAGTGATTTCAAGCTCTCTCCAAGTTTGAGTCTAACAACACTGGCCACTGTGAAAATATGGCCAACAATCCCGGCACTGGTCCTAAGCTCTTTAATTCTACCCGATGCTGGAAACCTCTGTGCCGCTGTGTGTATCATTTGGCATTTTTGACCACAGAGCACAATTTACTGTTACATTTCACTATAAATTCATGGCTGGCCAGACAATGTGCTCCAGAGTAGAATAAATACATGTTTTAATGAGTAGCTGAAATGCGACCTGGCCAACGGGAAATCTAAGGAACAAAGGGTGCTTTTCCATAGTTGGAGCCAATCACAAAAGGCGAGGAACAAGCAATACTAGAAACAAATTAATCCATGACTCAGTCAAGTGGAAAAAAACAGAGAGAGACATGGCCCAATTAGGAAATGAAAATACTCTGCCAGTTTACTTTTGCTAAAAGGTGAGGATTCAATGAAAATCCTGACATTAAATTATTCTGATCAATAACGGAATACATCAGGCAGTTGAATACTGCACTGTTCTCATCAAAGATGATTCCCAAGTCATTTTCCAAGAACTCTTCCTGTTCACAATCATTAGTGCCATGACTGGTCACCCTTAATGAGTAATGAAAGAAACTAAAAAGGTTCTATCACTTTCTAACTTGGCCAAAATACGCCTTAAGTGCTGGTCCAGGAGTAGAGAGACGACAAGGTCACAGTGTGATCAACTTAAAACAAGACTGCCTAAAAATCTGGGTGAAAATGTCTCCCAATTTCCTTGGTGCAGTGACACCTGAGTGGTTCTAGCCTCCAGCTGTAAAGAGCAGGAAAGGCTGGACAGCTGAAGACTGTTCCGAAAGGATCCTTAGGTCAAATGCATCGTGTGACAAAGCCAAGAAAGCAGGCATAAACTTCTATTATTAACTTTTGCCAAGGAAATAAAAACACCCCCTTTTTAATCATCCTCACAATTTTTAAAAACCCTCTAACATCCTGAGAAAATGGAAGTATGTCAATGAAGAAACAATAAATACATTAGAAAATTGAGTGATTATCATGTACATAGCAGCTATAACAACAAAGATTTATTGGGATGGCTCAAGCCCACCAAAAGCATGACACTAGAGGGTTCATTTAGAAACACAACTTATAAAGTATAAATGAAAGGGGAAAAGAAAAAGTGAATAATTTATATTATTTGAAGGTGTCTTTCTGGACTTTGTTCAAATTTGGGCACGGGCTTTTATTTGGTGATTTCATGTCATCAAAGGGAGACACATGAAAAGAATTCCACACTATGACCACATAGCTATGTGTCTAGTTTCTGAATGTAATCTTGGGAATCAGAAACCAGAACAAATAAAAATCTTTCCTTTTTCCTCATGCTCTTCCTCCTCTCTACCTTCCTCCCAAGTCATGCAAAAGAGCAAAACTGTCCACTGTAGGGCCAGTAACATGGTCATTTTCCATTTTACTTCGCTATTATCTGGGCCAAGGGAATGCCGTCCAAATGCAGATAACTGGCAAACAATCGTACCCCTTGCCTTGCTCCCTCCATAGTCTTTTCTCTCACACCAGCACCTGCAATCATATGACTTCTGCTCCACAAATCCAATGCTTCCTTTGAAAAGGAATGCCTGACACCAGCGTCTATCAATTTCAGAAATCTCTAAGTCCAAATTTAGAAACACAAAAGTCACCCTAGTTAGTTCTCCTCTCCCCACTGTATTGCCAAAAAGACTTCCTTTTCTCATTCAAGACAAGACTAACTTATTCCACTCTTGCTTTCCCAAAAGCAAATCTAGAATCTGACCCACGGATTCTCTTCTGCTTAGGTATCTCTCTCTCTCTCTCTCTCTCTCTCTCTCTCTCTTTTAGCCACCATCCTTTATATCAAGTTCAAAAGCCCATTGTTTAAAACATCATTTTCATTCATAATTTTAAATCTGGACCTTAATTCTACCCTCTATTTGAATTATAGAGAAAAAAAGGAATATATCTCATCAAAGAGAAGTCTGCTTGGAATTTTTAGAAAATAAACTTTAGATTAAATGTGAAACGGCTCTCAGATTCTAAAAATTGCAAGACATAGATATCACATAAACTGAACTTCCTTAACCTTTTCGGAATAAAGCTAGACTATTTCCAAGACTTCTTCTTCCTTGAGCATATAAATACATTGATGTTTTGTATCAAATATTGCTAAAGAAGTCTAATAAATTATATGTGTGTCTTTAAGGCAACAGATAGCATATGTGACTCAGTGTGATGCTTAATAGTTGGCAGAATCTTTTCTTCTATTTTAATTTGCATAACGTGTCATCTATTAAAAAGACAAAAACAATAAGAGATGCCTTAATAAATCATTAGCTCTAACACAGCAACTTCTGTGTATAGACTTCCTAGAGGTAGTTTAAATCATTATTTTGTTGTATATAATTTAAGTTTTAAAATAAATGTTCATATCAAGCAATTACAGGTGGTAATAATTAATAAGAGCCTCACTATTGTTGTGTAAAAACATATTATCCTGCATTATACCTTGACAGATTACTAGTTTGTGATAGCTATTAGAAGTCTTAGTAGACACGCTGAAATTATTCCCACAACAGTAATTAGGTATGTGGATGTGCAGCTTGGAAAGAAAAAAAAGGTACTTCACACTCTTTGTCTCACTCTGAACAAAACTGTCACTATAGCATATAGATTTTTTTATATCTCATAGGTTGCATGTTTATTACTTAATAAATTTAAAAAAATGGAGGTATATACTGGATAAAATGAAGAATGTATCAGAAACTAGAAAGGTTTAACCAAAAGTTAAGAATCATTAACTTTAAAGAAGAAAAACTTCCAGAGATTATTTATTTTGTCTTCTCATTTTAGAGAGGAGTATATCAATATCCAGAACATATTAAGGAATATAGTCAAGGTGGCAATGCTAGGTGGTGCCAGGTCAAGGGCTAGTAGCTAGTCTCCTGGGTCATACTTCTTGGAATTTCCTCTCAGTTCTGCTTGTCTTAGAAAGGAAATACAGAGAATGGCCAAATGTCTAGCCAACAGTGATTGAGAACTGAAATCCCTGAGCACTTTTCTTTGCTGGAAAGCCCTGAACCCAGGATTACAGGTTTTAGATTTTGAATACAGCCAAGGTAAATGACTTAAAGAGCTTTGTAGCAGCTGTCCCTGGCAATCTTTAGTTTTTGTTAGATAGACAAGTCCTTAAAAGGGTGGTGGCAGTGAGGTGGCCCACTAAATGCTTGCTGACAACAAAATGGACAGCTAACAGCAATGGAAAAACTGGTTAGTGTCATTAAGACAAAGATCAGTTTTACACATCCCACACTCCACTATAAGAGAACTATAATATTTACAGAATTATTGGTCCCATAGATAAAATAAACATTTACATAGTCTTCAGTAACACATTTGAAAAAATTTCCATTAAATTTTCTAAAATAAAATTGGAGAATGCATTCTTCTTTCAATTGGAAAATTTGTACATCTGACTACCATCTTCACTATCATTAATGAAGAT
The DNA here is from genome assembly GCA_963574885.1 of Lepilemur ruficaudatus. Classification (NCBI taxonomy): domain Eukaryota; kingdom Metazoa; phylum Chordata; class Mammalia; order Primates; family Lepilemuridae; genus Lepilemur; species Lepilemur ruficaudatus. The sequence goes on along the minus strand of CAUYRT010012872.1, from coordinate 80,376 downwards.
AAACAAAGGGTAAGTATTAGTAAACTATAGTTTGCTTTTATATTTCAAATGCATGAAGTATAATTTTTGAGTAAATTTTAGCATTAACATAATTATACCAATGACCAGAAAATGCTAATACTAATAGCACAGATTTGCAGCAAAGTATATAATCCTTAAAGATGGCACTACTTCAAGTAGTTGTGGGACTACATAAACAGTTTGCCCATTTATGAAGATCAGTTAAAAAATGTCAATCTTCAGTAAAATAAAAAACCATCTCCTTTTTAACTGTTGCCATCAAATTCTAAAATGTCCGATTTTTACTAAATTTATTTTATTCCAGGTAATTTTCTTTAAAAATAATAATTTTATGGCCGATAGCATAGGAAAAAATGCTCAACATCATTAATCATCAGAGAAATGCAAATCAAGAGATAACATCTCACCCCAGTTAAAATGGCTTTTATCAACAAGACAGGCAATAATGAATGCTGGTGAAGATGTGGAGAAAGGGGACCCCTCATACACTGTTGGCAGGAACATAAATTAGTATAGCCACTATGGAGAAGAGTATGGAGGTTTCTCAAAAAACTAAAAATAGTATTATATGACCCAGCAGTTTCACTGCTGTGTATATTTCCAAAAGAAAGGAAATCAGTATGTCAAAGAAATATCTGCACTCCCATGTTTATGTACTGCAGCGCTATTCACAATAGTCAAGATATGAAATCAACCTATGTGCCCACCAACATAAAGGAAATGTGGTATATATACATAATAGAATACTATGCAGCCACAATAAAGAACAAAATTCTGTCATTTGCAGAAACATGGCTGGAAATGAAGGTCATTATATTAAGTGAAATAAGCCAAACACAGAAAAACAAATATTGCATGTTCTCACTCATATGAGGGAGCTAAATAGTTGATCTCATGGAAATGGAAGACTGATGGTTACTGGAGGCTCAGAAGTAAGGGGTAGGAGTTGACAAAGAGAAGTTGATTAATGGGCACAAATATATGGTTTAATAGAAGAAATATCTAGTGTTCGATAGATCAGTAGGGTGACTATAGCTTACAATAATCTATTGTACATTTCAAAATAGCTAGAAGAGAATAATTTAAATGTTTCTAGCATAAAGAAAAAACAAGTATTTAAGGTGATGGCTATCCCAAGTACACTGATTGGATCTTTACAAATTATGTGAATATATTTAACACAGGTACTCCAAAACAATGCACATATTATATGCATCAATAAAAATTGTTTTAAACATAAATAACAAAAATAAAAAGAATAATTTGATAGATCTAAGTACGAGTAATCATCAAGAACGTAACACCAGGGGAGAAGTGTACAGGAGAAAGGAGAATTGTCTGGATTACGCCCTAGTTCAGAAACATAGAAATGGAAATTAGAGAGAAGAGTTTGGAGGTAAAGCACTTTTATTTTCTTTACCAAAGCTACCTGAATGATGTATCATAGGGGAACAATGAATTAGATTAGACAGTGGCCTTCCAAATGAAATTGAAAAGCTGATGCTAGAAATCCAACAATCATGATGAGAACTCACCTGCATCATCATCACAGTACACATATAGCACACACTCTTGCCCTCAGGAGAGAGAGGTATAAATACATGGTGGCATAACACAAGTACTCACAGTCATTCATTCCCTCAATAAATACTAAGCAAATACTCAGGTACGGCATGTCTAGCTAGAGAGATAATGACAAACAAAACCAGACAAGGCCCCCTGTTCTCATGAGACTCAGGGTATAAGTCAGCGGGGATTGTCTAAGCAGTGGGGTACAAGCACGGGAGACAGATGTTACACAGGTAATCGCACAAATGAGGGTATCATAACACAGTGTGCAAAGTGTTATAAAGAAATGGAGTATCAAAAAAAAAAAGAAATAGAGTATCATGTTATTATAAAAGAGCATATAACAAAGGAATATGACCTAGACAGGGAATTAGGAAACACCTTTCAAAGAAATGACATTTCAGCTAAAATCCAATACTCAAAAGCAGTAATTTCACATGGAGGGTGGTAGACGTGCCAGAACAAGCACCTGTTTAAAATCTTACATGTTCTCTTTGTTACCCTTACAAATAATGGTTTGTGTCTCCTTTGATTCAGGGTGAAAAACAGTATTACTGGCTCTCACATCACCATCCCTTCATATCTCATTATATTCCACACTGGGTCCAATGCCTGAGCCAGCATCTGCTCTGTAGCTCTGATACCACATGAAACAGCACAAAGTAATCATTCATTTAAGAATTTGAAATAAGTCTGGAAAATGTGGCATCATATTATACTATCACCTTCTTGAAAATTCACTATGTACGTTATCATAACTAATGCTTGTAAGAAATGTGTTTCCCAATAATATTTCCATATTTTACACATGGTTGTATATATGTGTAATATATCATATGTGTGTATATGTATATGTGCATGCATAAGCATATACACTTATATTTTCTTGTTTGCTTATTAACTGAAATTGATTGATTGCCTCTTAGGACCATGGCAGAGATTAAATAAACAAACACATATAAAGTAAATACAATAGGGCCAGACTCACAGTAAATGCTTTATATGTGTTTGCTGTTGTTATTATAGGTAACCACAATCTTGAGAGGTTTTATAGGCTACTCTGTGCTTGTTAAAAAACTTCATAAGGAATGACTCAGCCACCTACAACAGACACACTCAATGGTTTGCTATTTTGGCTTGACTCTCATAGCTTCAATACAGCTCACATGATTTCTAATTGGCTCTACCCAGATCCCAAAAACCAAAAAAAAAAAAAAAAAAAAAGGCTAAAAACTAAAGTTTTTTTAACTTCCATTTTATGAATTTTCTGATACATATATTCATTATGTCTGTATAACTTATTTTTCTTCAAAACTAACCTATATTTGGTAAAGAATAATAGTTAACTGATTTTTAAAACTCCCTTCCTTATATTTATTACTATTAAGGCATTTTTGCATTAATTTAAAGTACTGTTTTAGGACTGAAAAAGGGTTACAGATTTGGACGTTGGCATTAAAACAGTGGAATTCCATTGTTCTGACTGTGCTGTTAATGATCCGTTGGTTCCATGGATAAAAATCTCATTTCCCAAAAGCCAAATCCCTAAGGAGCTGGTGTATTTCTTTCTTCTTTGTGCTGATAAGCAGGCAGTGCATCTGATTTAAAGGATCAAAATGAAAACAATTTCTCTCATTTACTTTGATGTTCCTCAAGATAGGAAAGAATTTCTCCTCCCCATGTAAAATGCTATACAGCTTCTGGAAAAAAATGCTGTAGTATGTAGGAGGGTCAGCGGAAGCCAAAGAAAATAAAACCACCTGCCACACCACCAGAAGTAATGTTTAACATTTTGCCCTTTCAGTTTGCTTCCAAGTGGCCAAATGTCCTCAGCTGAACTGACAGCCAACTGAGGCTGGGCTTTGGCCCAACCTCCAAAGACCTTCTGAGCTTATGTTAAAAGGATTATCTGCAAAGGTTCTATGGATATCTGTGATGACTTGAGATCTTGATTCAGGTTAGTAGGTCACAAAGAAATGTATTGTACTTCCAGCAAAACTGACCAATGGTCTGTTGCTGTCTCTCTTAAAGGCAGATATAACTTACAAAGACTAAATTTAAAGAATGGTGAGAAAGAGCAAGTACATTTGACCCAATGAGAGGCTGAAATAAAGGATGAAATATTGAGAAAAAAATCTATAGATGTTCATATTCTCTGATTTAGTGTATAGTAAAACTGAATATAAAAGTACAACACTATACTGTGAATTTGCATAAAATAGCTAATTCTTTCATTTTTAATATATATAATTTATAAATATATATGTATGCTAGTATGAAAGAACTTCAATTTTTTTAGAATAAATACAATGGTAGCTTATCTGCCAATAGCTATACTAATACTATGTGACGTAAATTACTCCAGTACAAGTTTGTATTTTTATTTTAGTAGGTTTCTGGGACACAGTAGTAAATAATACAGACAAAGAGCCCCCACCTTCATGAAGATATAAGATATGCTCATTGTTTTCTCTGCAAAATTCATGAGTTTTGTGGAGTTGCCACAGGCAATACCCAAAAAGCTAACTTCTTGACATTCTTTATCCTGCTCCCTTTGTATTTTTGTAATCCTATCTGCTTATAATCACAAAACAGTAAAGGAGTCAGCGTGGGAAATGTTTTCCTCAAGACATTTTGAGAGAAGTTCCATTTACCTATAAAAGAGAGCAGAACTAAATCTTGCTGAGATAAATTTGGTTTATAACTGGGATATCTGAGAAATCTAGGCCATGTGAGTAGGTCAGTAACTGGAAGTTGTCAAAAATTTTTACTATATTCTAGAAAAAACTGGGAGTTTAGAAGTTTGGCTGCATGACTCTCATTTCATCTAGACTCAATCATCGCACTAATTTGAATTAAACATGGTATTTTACACACACACACACACACACCCCACACACACACACCACACACAGAATCAACTATAGTTTGAACACAGAGAACCAAAAGTTGAGAACTGAAAGAGGTGGCCTTGAAAAAATAACAGGCCAATACCGAATCCCACCATTTCCCCAGGAAGTTAAAGATCAATCCTGAGTTCTCTCACTAACAGGTTCCCTGCAGGAGTACCCTGTTTCCCACAACTTATGAAAACAGCTGAATGAATGGAAAAGAGATGTAAATCTTTCTCTTTCAAAATTGTTTGTTTTGAAAATCTACTTTTATAGAGTTCCTGAGTAAACAGCAGAAGAAGGAGCTACCGCCTCAACCATATCTCAAAGGCAGGGTCACATTTCCTGTGATAGTCCCTTCTCCAAGAAAGGCAAGAAACCAACTCTTAAGAGTTTGACATCCTTGCAGCTTGTTTTACCTACCTGCTGCCACTTTTGTTATCAACTGAAAGCCATCGCCATTTTTTTCTCTTCATCCCCCTTAAAATCAGCAAATTGCTTGGCCTCACTGCTGGCACCCCTTCCCTTTCTTTGGGATGCCACGCCATCTCCCTGCTGTCTTCCCCCCACGCCCCCCCTCTCTCTCTCTCTCTCTCTCTCTCTCTCTCTCTCTCTCTCTCTCTCTCTCTCTCTGTCTTTCTAAAGGATAAAATAAACTTGTTTTACTTTCATATCTTAATCTCCATGTGAGAAATCTTTCTCCACCTGTGCTGTAAGCACCTACTGGGCTTTCCACCCTCAAAAGAACCAAAAAAATCAATGTCTCACTCTAAATTCATAGAAAATAAAATTCATTAGTTATGACCAGAACATATTAAGCATCAGAACATCTTGCCTCACAAAACTTCAACACAACAATCAACCTTCAGGTTGCTAACAAAATATTCAAGATACACTGTATTCCAAATTTCACCCCATTCATAGCAATACTCCTCACAAGAAGCATCTGAGCTCCCTGCATACACTCTCACTTGCATGGACTTCAGGAGGGCTGTCTGCCCAACCTCTCCTCTCAAATCCCTCTCTTCGGGCTGCAAGTCAATGGCCTTCACATGGCCAGATTCCACAGGCAACTCTCAATCCCCAGAGACTCATCTCAGCAGCATTTCACCCAGATGATCACTCCTTCCCTCCAACAACACCCTTTCCTCTCTAGATTCCAGAACAGTCCATTCTCTTGGTTTTACTCTTACTTGACTGGCTGTAACTTTTCAGTCACCTATACTGACTCTTCCTCTTCTCTCCAACCTCTGGATAGATGCTGGAGTGTCCAGGACTCCTTCTTCAGAAAGTTCACTTTCTCTATTTATCATCATTTCCCCAGAGGACCTCATCCAGTCCCTAGGCTTTAAATACCTATATATGCAGATGACACAAATTTCTATCTTTATCATTGAGTTTCCTCGTAAAACTCAGATTCATTTATCTAACTGATGTTCAACATCTCTGCTTACGTATATATCAGAACTCCTAATTGCCTGCCCCCCACTCCCCCTCTTGCTGGCTCCTCATCTCAAGAAATGGCACTAACATCCAGTTGTTCGGGTTGGATGTTCCATTCAAAGAAATGGAATCATCCTTTAATTTTCTCTTTCCCTCTCACTTCATATCTAATCCACCCACAAATCCTGTTGGCTCTATATGAAAAGCTAATACTCTAAATCCAAAATTTGTCGCCATCTCCACTGCTATCTCCCTAGTCCAAGCCACAATCTCTCAGCAAAGCCCTAATAACTGCACAAGCCCCTACTCCTGGCCCCCCACAATCTATTCTACACACAGGAATTCGAGTTACGCTTCAAAACATGCATCAGATCAAAGTCTTCCAATGGCTTCCCTTCACACGTGGAATCATCCCAAAGTCATAACCAGAGCCCATAAGGCTCTCACCCAAGCTATCTCTGTTCTCATCTTCCTCCACTCTAGCCTCATTCCTGTTTTCCAAATAAATCACAAACATTTCTGCCTCACGACCTTTGCACCTGTGGCCTCTCCCCTACCCCAGGCTTACAATATGCTTTTCCTTGACATCATGGCGAATTTTCCATTTTGCTCAAGTGTCACATCCTTCAAGAGGCTTTCCCTGACCATGCACAAGTAAAATAACAGCTCCTCTTATTCATTTCTGTTGCCCTGCTTCCTTTTACTATGGAGAAATCATCACTACCTACGGTTCTATGATATATCTATCTTATTCAAAAACTATCTATCTCACAACTAGAATATAAGCTCCATTAAAACTGGGATTTTTTTTTCCTGCCAAATTTACTATTGTATCTCAAGAGCCTGGACTAGTGCCTGGTACGCAGTATATGATCAATATGTAATATAATGTTGAATGATTGAATAAAATAGTCAAAACAAGTGAGCCATTTTACATCACAAAGTATTAGAGAAATTAGTCAACTATTTTTTTTTAACATTACCAACCCAAACAATACTGAAAACAAACTCATGATTTCTCTGTGGAGGTTTTAGACTCTCTCTATCTAAAGACACTTTAAGAAAATGGTATCTAGCTATCCATGGGTTTGAAGAGATGATGCCTCTTCCTATTTCAATTTGACAATTAAAAGATTTTAATGACCTGTATTTACTGGGACTGTCTGTTCCCCTTTGGCTCTTAAAATAAAAACAGTCTTTATTTTTAGAAATCAGGATTTCCTTTCCCTGCAGAGGTTACAGCCCAGACACATTTGAACACCCAAATGTTTACAATGACTTTGGCAGACGGCTCACACTAGAGGAAGCGTGTTTCCCCCGTGTAGAACCTCTGGGTCTCTGAGGGCCTAATTGTCATTTTCTGTGCCACTGTGGGCATTTCCTCTGTTGCCCTATCATAGTGTCTTGACCTTATCACCACTAGAAAATTTTAGTTAAGCAAGGAAACCTGATATGCTTATTCACAGAATCAACAGATAACCACATGATCTTGGCTCAGTTCACCTCTCTAATCTACCAACTGCCGCAATCCACCCACCTCCATACACTCTTCTCAAGAACCTTCAACCACCTAGCACAGCTGGCCTCTCAGCTTCCATTCTTACTGTTCCCTTTGCTTGGAATGATCTTCCACCTAACAGTCCACTGGCATAAACACCTTCACTTGATTCAGGTCTCTACCCAAACATTATATTATTTATCTCACTGTGTATATGTATATTATTTCTCTATTCATTAAAATGTAAGCACATGTGAGAAGTGCCTGTGTGTGTTTGGTTCATTGCTGTATCCCCAGTACCCAGGACAAGGCGAGGATCAGAGCAGACAGTCTCTTTCTAATTAAGGATAGGGAAGAGCTACTGTTCACCAGAAGGAATTAGTTCTGTCCTCTTAAGAACTATGCTACCACCTCTCCCACTCTCTAGCCAGCCAGCTCATACCATCTTACATGCCCCATTCTTCAAGTAACCATGAAGCATATAAACATGGAGGGGTAGCAGGCAGGTAGTTATAGAGACAGGCAAGAACCAGGCTATGACTTGTGCTCTGTCTTCCAGGATAGAATTTTTATAGCTATAGCTCAGGTTGGAAGATATGTCAGATGTGCATGTGTGTCTGTGTTGGGGATGGTACATAAGGGTCACTCTTCCAGTAATTCATTTCCTACCAGCATTTTTGGAGCGTTTCCTCCACCCAGCACAGTCACCAGCACCAAGACGCAATCATGGTAAAAACACGGCCGAGGCCAGGCAGAGCAGGTCAGACACACTTAGCTCAACTACTAACTTAATGGGTCTTTATGGCCCACACTGGGTGTCACCTTCCTTAGCTGTATGTATAAATCATGTGGCTATCTGTAAAGTTGTTAGTACAGGGCCTGGCATATAGAAGAGTTTAATAAGTAATTATCTTTATCATAATTATTATTAAATAAGACAAGGAGATAATATAAAATCAATGATTGACAGATGAAACTCTGTATCTCTCTAAACCCTTACTTAATCACAAATCCAGTATTTATTTTCCTGCTACCATGTGCAAGGCTGCTTTAAGGAAAATATAGTTTGCTAGCAGAATTAGCTGGAGACATATGCCATACAAACACGAACATTTAAACCGCAAAAAAAAAAAAAAATTAGAAGAATGTGCTCAAGATTACGATATAAGAAATATCACAAGGCAGCGTCTGATGAACAAAGCAAATACCTCCTCCTCTCCCTGTCTGGAACTGCATCTCAGTTCATTATGAGGCTCCCTCAGAGGTATGATCACTATTTTAACAAATATGGAAGAAGAGAAGCCCCATAAGAGAATCCATTCATTCCAGTAAAGCAAATTTCTAAAAAATCATCTATGAATTTTTAAAATTATAAGTTTTTAAAAATTATAAGCCTATCATAACTCCAATCATATACAGTAAGCATCCATTCTACATCCATTTCTCTTAACATCATGTATAGATTCTTGAGAACTGTGACTTTATGTGAAATGACATATAACAAAACCAAATCTACCATAGGCTAATTGATACAGAGTTAAGTTCCTATACCATATTTCTGGTCACAAAAACTTTGCCAAACTTCTAAATAAAGACCCAAAACACTTCTAGCATTAAACATTCAAATAAATGTGAGCTATATATACACTTAAGAAAGATTAATAAAAACAAGTACGATAATGATTTACCGAATTTTTCCAGTTCAGGGTCATGGGTGGCTGGAGCCTGTATCCTTTCCTCCCGTCGACCCCACCCCCACCGACTATGCCATCGCATCGCAGGGCACACTCACACACACACTCACATTCACTCTGACTGAGGCCATTTAGACCCATCAATTCACCCAACGGGCACATCTTTGGGATGTGGGAGGAAACTGGAGTACCCAGAAGACACCCCTGCAGACATGGAGAACACAAACAGTGGCCCCTGGCTGGAAATCAATTTTTTCCCCCGTCAAAGTTATAATGAAATGGCATTGAACAAAACAACATTATTTGAGAAACTGTTGTAGTTTTGTGTCAGGAGAGTAAGCAATGCAGCACGGGAGATATTAGCAATTCGTCAGAAAAGTTTATCTTTCTATTCAAAAGATATGTGCCAGCCTCCACCCCACCCCCATAATGGTGGATACTTAGTGTTGCCTTTCTACATCCATTTCTCTTTCCGAACTGGCATTTCACTTTTTGGTGGAAAGAATTACTACTCCATCTTTGGTCCATTGAGTGTTAAAAATAAAAATTAAAAAAAAACAAAACAAAATTTTGTCCTCCTATAGTAAAGGGGTAACAACATGACCCAAGCTATGTACACTAGACTCTGTCATGCCTCTAATCCTTGAGCTAAGTGACACAAAGTGACTGACTCAACTTTGGATCAATCACAGGATTGTGAGATATTTCTGAATCCTTTCCAAACATTGTTAATTGATTATGCATAAGCTATTCCCATCCCTTCTTTGAAAAAGCCTGAAAATTGCTATTCCTGCCTCTCAAACTAGGGGAGGCAATGTGATCCAGTTCTGGCCAATGAGACTTAAGGGGTAGTCTACTGCTGGCTTCTGGAAAGCTTTTTCCTTCCTGATAAAAGGATGAAGCATGCAAATTAAGCACTCTCACTGTCCTGGCCCCTCAGATACCTCTGTCTTTATTCAGGTTATAAGGATATGAAGTCTAGATGTTGGCAGAAATCTTGTGCCCAAGAAGATAAAGCCAAGGGAATCAAAGAGATATCAACCCAACATCTAGAGACTATGGGGCTGAAGAAGATACTCTAGAACCTCCTACCTACACACTACATGTTAAATACATTTACATGTCCTTATAGTTTAACATTGTTATGGAGCTTTCTGTGACATGTCACTGAAGGCATCTAAGATAGATTGAATACATACACAGCCAGCAATCATTCCTTTCCCTATATCCACATTGGTTCTTTTAACTTGTAATTTTGAGTGCCCTCTCACTGTGATTCTACGATTGGCCATGTGAGTTGCTTTGGCCAAGCAAACATGATTCAAGCAGAGGCTTGAAAAGCTCCATGGATTAGGGTTTGTCTCTCTTGCTGCTCTTGAAACCTGCCACTGCCATGTGAACAGCAGACACACACACACACACACACACACACACTCACACACGAGGAAATTTCCTTCCAGTATTCGTAACTATTATCTAATTGAGCAAAGAATTCACTCATATCATTGACGAACATTTGAAGTCTGACACATATCTTTGCAGTTTTCTTTTCATCTTGTTAAGGTAAGCAAAATTATCAACCAATAGTCATGTCAGAACTATACTCATTCATCACTTGCAATCAGAAGTTGCCTATAGAAAGAGAGGTTAGAAAAAAATTATTCTCTGAGATGTTGTTGGATATATGGAGCTTACAATAAAAGGTATTTTATATTTTATTAATATTTATAAATTATATGCTATACCCCTTCTATCACCAAAATTTAAAATAAACATTTTTTTCAGAGGGTCAGCTGTTAAACATTTACCAGCACACTACTGAGTATGATATAACGTGCTCATTCAAGACCAGTGTGCTAAGTCAGAGAAGTGATTCTTCCAGTTCTCCACCTTGAAAAAAAGATAATAAATTATTGTGCCCTGAGAGAATACTGCTTGACTCCACAGAAAAAGAATAACATAATCAGTGAAAATACATTGTAAGTTCCTTTATAAACCTGCAAGGAAAGCTAAAGTAATGGTCGAAGATGGAGTCAGGAGGTAGATTTCCAAATACAAGCATTTTTTATTTGCAATCCTCCCCATGAGTGGACAGTCAAATATTGCTAATGATATCCATGCTCTCTGAAATAGTTGTACCAACTAGAAATAGAAATCAGGTAACACTTTCTTATGTGAGCCTCATATTTGAGAATCCATGAGGACATCACCAACTTAACACGATAAAGTCAAAGGCCAAAAAATGTGAGTTCACACATGATTAAAATTAACTTTTCCATTTATGTGAAATCACCAAAGAACAACCTACAAAAACTAAAAAAAATGTCAAACACTATATTTAGAAACAAACGCTTCTGATTTCCTGGCTTTTTCATAACCTTTACTTTTTATTGCTAAAATATGGTGCATGAGAATAAGATCAAGGAACCTAGTAGTTTATTCACTCCTACCATTTTCCTCCCAAAGTCATATTAGGAACAGAGTGTGGGAGGTGTGCAGGGTTGACCTGCAGGCTGGGGAAAATCAATCTCTTGGTACAAAGAAAAGGGGGCAGAGGTTGTGTGACTGTTTGGGACAAGAAAAACATAGAAAGAGAAGCAACAAGACAATAGATTTTTTTAAATATATAGACAGAAAGAGAAAAAAGACAATGGAAAAAGCAAGTCAATACAGTAAAAAATAAAGTGGAAGGGCAGAATAAAGAGATGTGACTGATGGCACAGAACAACTAAGAGGCAAAGAAACAGGATGAGAAAATGAGACAAAGAGAGAAAAACAATCACAATGAAACAAATTTTACCGGAGATAGAAAGAAACTTCTGCTTGAAACACAATGAGAATGTCTGGCTTATTGTACCACGAGGAGTATGTCAGTATCCACTCTCTACAAAAGCTTGCCAAACCTCTGCCTTAAACTTAAGTACCTAGCCATTTTCTCCACATTTGGGGGCCCCAGTCCTTGGGTGGCTCTAAATTTAATAATAACTATTTAAAAATCAACATCATGTGCCTTAGGTGGTTTTTCACACAGTATTCTTATAATATATATTCTGCCTATTAGAGTCTACTGTTGATGTTCTGGTTTTCTTGCACTTTACTGAGACAATGCACACTGCCATTTCTGGCCAGACAGAGACCATTCTCCTTTCTTTTGGAAATGGTGTCCATGCTTCCTACTTCCCTTCACATATGGCTTTTTTTCTTTCCTTTATTCCTACAGCTCATACTCTTTCTCCTCCCCAAGAAGACGTCATAACATGTTTCATTTGTATCTTGGTATGGGTATGCATATATTTTCATTTATATAAATAGCATTCTGCAACATACCACTTTGTTCCTTTTGGCTTTTGAGAAGTATCCATGTTGCTGTATGCATACCAAATACATAGCTTCTACCTACTGCATAATATTCCTTGGTGTCTACTATATTCTACTTATACGCTTTTCTAGTGATGCCATCATAACCAGATCTCTACCAACTCGCTGCCCCTACAAACAATGCGGCAATGGATATCCTCATGTAGGCTTCCTCATCGACCTGTGTGAGAAATTCTGGGGGGTCATATGTACTCCAAAGTGCTGAATTACAGTATTTGTATATTTAATTTAACTAAATAGTGCCAGATTATTCTTAAGATGGCTAAAACAGTCTACAGTTTCACCAGCAGTGCCTAGGCTTCCTAAATACAAAAATCTTTGTCAACATTTGGTATTATCCAACTTTCTAATTTCAGCTTAATTGGTGAGAGATATGTCATAATTCCTTTAGTTTGCATTTATCTAATTACAAAATAATTATCACATATTCATTAATGTTGTCCTTTGATAAGCAGAAATCTTATAAGTGATGTCATCGGTTCATCAACTTTTCATTTTATGATTTTGCTTTCAAAATTTTAAGATTGCCTTCTTTCCCTCTCCATTACAAACATAGTCTCCTAAATTTTCTTCAGTTAAACTTATAACTTTAGCTTTCATATTTAGGTCTTTCATCTACTTGGAGTACACCTTTATTTACTGTATTAACTAGGCATCAGTTTTATTTTTTTCCAAAATCATCTACTAATCAATCCATCTGTTCCCCATTGATTGTGGTGCAACTCTTTATCATATATAAAATTTTCCTATATATATGTTTATTTCCTATATATATGTTTATTTCATTCATTTGCTTCAGTCGATTTTTCTGTTCTTGTGCCAATAACAGTTTTAAAATATTTTTACTATTTTAAAAAATTTACAAAACACTTTTTAAACAATTTACTATGACTTGGTATTATGTCTTAATACTTGATGGCCAAATCCCTCTGCTTTTCTCTTCTTGACATTGATTCAATTATTTGTAGATTTTTATTTTTCCATAAAAATTGTGTAATAAGTTTAGTATATTTTTATGCAACTGAAATTGAGATAAAGGTGAACTTAGAGAGATTACCTATTTTTTTGATAATAAATTATATCATCCCAAAAGCATGGACTGTTTCTTCCTATACACATCATCATCTATTGTTGTTTTTTTAGAGCTTTAATGTCCCACATGGACATCTTGTAAACTAAATTATGTTAATTTCACAATACTTTATACTTTGTGGTGGTGTTTGTTTTTTCCATTATAATTTCTAGTTGATCATTCCTGATATAGAGAAATATTAGTGATTTATGAAAGCTGATCTTAGTTTGTCTATGAGTTCTGTGTGTTCTTTAAAGATAGGTGGTTATTTCATCTGCAAATAATGAGAGTTGTATCTCCCCAATTCTCATCCTTCCACTTATTTTCTTTTTCTTTTTTTAAAGTGTTTTCCTTTATTTATTGGCTTTTTCCTTTTTCTTCCACAGCTTTAAAAATTTGTATTAAATTTCTCCATAAAATACAATGATTTCTACATGTTTCTTGTACATCATATTTCCCAAATTAAGTGTTTATCATTCCTTTTTTCCCAAAATATATTTTTCATAAGCAGGTGCCAAAACTTTGAGCCAAATGCCAAGTCAATAAAGCCAAAAGATGAACCCTGGTGACATGAGGTCCTGGAAGAAAATAAATTCTACCCCTGGTTGATAGGCCTTATATATCATGAGAGTCCCTCAAGAAACATTTTACAGCTGGCTTCTGTCATCTGTAATCATACGATTTCTAAAACTTTGTTCCTCAACTTGGCCTGTAAAACGGGTCCTCCTTGGTTCTTTGTAGGTCACTGACCTCTTGTTCCCTAAAATGTTGCCCTTCTTCTGGCTTGAGGGAAATTGTTGACTCCCTGCCCCTTGCTTGACATCTTAAGTCCCCATTTTTCTGCTTGTTCTCACACATGCTGAGACAGAGAATCTTAAGCAGTAGCTTTGGTCTCACTTTCAGACCTTGACTTTCTTTGGAACTTGGGAACAACCAGCTTTCTCTTTAGCTCTCCACACAATTAGCGTAACTCAAACTACCCAGGTCACAGAGTCACTGATTTACAGATACAATAGAGATTTACCTATTATCACACACATTTATCACTTAATGTCTATAGTCATACCCCAATTGTGACACTCCTATTTCAAAAGCCTAATGAGAAAGAACAAGAAAAAATATAACATGCTCATATATAGTAATATCTATAACTATATCTATTATACATAGGCATTTTTCCTCTAGTAAGTTCTGGCACTCTCAATACCCCATTGAGTTCCCAGAACATATGATATCATTTCAAAGACATATGACAGAAAAACAATGTTTAGATTTCCAAAAGTGACACAAACTGAATTTTAACTGTAACAAACTGTTGTACCAAGCTATGTTTAAAAACTTTACATTTAGAAACAATGACACATGCTGCCAAAGTCTGTTTGAAGTGTTCTTTCCCCGTACTATGTATAAAGCTTTCTATGTTCTTAAATCAAAATTTATTCAGTGATGAAGGTATATTCAAGATTTTGAGGATTTGTGTGTGTGTGTAAAATTTTAAAATACGCATGTGGCAGTTCATCTCTACAATTTAACATTTAAAAATAAAAATAATGTTTAAAAAATACTAATCACATAGCTGGCTCTTTGAAACACTAAAATAAAAATCAAGACAAAACTTCTACCCAAACCTGCCCAATGTCTGTCCTTAATATCTCCCGATGGAAACAGAACCAGTGTGGATATTGGGTACTCAAGTTGTTTTCAGGAACTGTGACATTGGTCCTTCCTATGCTTTCATATAGGTCAGGGACTTTACCACATACTCAGAAAGTTTGAAGTCCTGTAGACAAAACTGTATCAGCCTGCATAGGGGCAAATTCACAGTGGTAGCCCCAGACTTAGGGGATGTGGTGTTTCAGAAATTATCTGAAAGGCCCAGGACTCCTCATAAGGGACTGCCCTTTGAATTAGCTATTCATAAGTTTTATGGAAAGGGCAAAGTGCCTATGGACCAGGTCTCTGTAACTCTAATGTTCTCTGGTAAAACAGACTATTAGTCTTTAAAGTCACGTAAACCAGATAAACTCCATGTTTTTAATTTCAGATTTATTTGCTTATGTAGTTAAAAGACTAAAAATCATTTCCTTGTAACCCAAAGTTTTCAATTAAATAAAAAATGACCATTGCAATACATATGCTAAATGAATCAATCCTTTGTGAATGATTCTTAATAAGTATTAGTAGATTTAACACACCATGTTGCTAGTATTTGAAACAATTTTGTACCTTGAAAGAATGAATCACTGAAATCTATTAGCTGTTTCACCATTCTCATGGTCTCGCACAGTGCCTGGGCAAAAATACGAGCATCGTGCTAAATCCTAAGGATCTAGTATTAAAGATATTTCCAGCGTTGAAGGAGTTCAGTCTAGTGAGAGAGCTGGAGAACCCTGCTGTATCTGCACAATGATAAAGCTGGATGCGAGCTGCCAAGGAAACTCAGATGAGGGGTACCTAGCCCTACTTGAAGGTTACATGGAGAATGTGCATCTAACCTGAGGTTTGAATCATGAGGTGTACCTGGGTAAAGAGACACAGGACATGTGCAAAAATACAGCATTCCATGTGAATGACTACCAGTTGAGTACAGCTAGAACAAATCATATTTCAGAAAAATGGCAGGAGAGGTGGCAAGGAATAGTTCTTGATTACCACAACAAGGACTTTTCATTTTATTGTGGACGCAAACATTATTGATTTTTTTTTAATACAAACATAGCCTGATCATAAATGACGTTTTCCAAAGATGGGCTTCAAGGTAATGAGAGTGAGGGCCACAGGCAGCAGTCCAAATAGGAAGTGTTGAGGGCAACAGATTTACTATGAAGGGTGGAGTATGCAAAGGGAATTGACAGAGACAGGACAACGTTCAGATCTGGGGCTTGACCCACCGGAGAGTTCATGTTGACAGTCTCTAAAACTGGGACTACAGGAAGAGCAGACTTAGGGGAGAAGATGAGGAGCTGTTCTGAGGAGCTGTGAAATGCCGGGATGCGAGGTTTCCTGGGTGTGCCTCTCTTTCTGATTGCACTGCTCGGAAGCCAGTAATTTTCTGTCAAAATTATAGTTTCCTATGGGGTAAATAAAAATCCCTCCCTACCAAGAGAGATGTATTAAAACATAGAAAAGGGAAAGGGGAAAAAAAGCTACTTCAGTGAGTGGAGTGTGCAATGTGGAAGAAAAAGAGGGAAGCAATAACCACAGAAAGTGGAGAGAGAATAATTAGCAGCAGCAAGAGTGAGCCGGACCTTAGCAACTGTACAGACTTGACCTCAAGGCAGCTACAGCAAGAGTTTCCAAAACCCTTTTGACCCAAAACACCCTGAAAGTAAAACTTCCAGTGGCGGTTGACAATTTAGCAGGAAGTCAGAGACCTCTTGTTAGAAAATGCCTGTTCTCTCCCTGAGGGAGCCAACTAGAAGGACAGAGCAGGGCATATGGCGCTTCTTTTTTCACAGATGCAGACAGTTTGCAAATACGTAACTAGAGAAGTTTAACTGAAATATCAAGACTTACATCTTATCTGTAAAAAGTCAATTCTTCCATTGAACGTTAGAGCACAAGAGGTAAACTCCACACAGGTGTTGGGTTTAGTCCACACTTTATTTTTTAAACAATATTTTAAACTTTCACATAATTGCTGATTCCTCTTCAAAAATTAAAAGCTCTGGCCACATAAAGCCCATCTTCCTCCGTGGCATCCAAAGCTGGAATTCAGAGAAGCCTCCCTCTTCAGATGGAGAACATGAGAATTTTGGAGCCTCAGACTATCACTCTTGAAGAAAAGACTCCTCTTGTCACATCAATTATTTACTGAACTGAAATTATATTCATTGGCTATAAGTACATTCACTTCCAGAAGAAATAAATTTTTAAATATAGGAGTTTCTACACTTATGAACTCCTAATTTATAAAGTTTCATATATAACAATAAAGCTGTCCTCCAAAGCTACTGTCTCAACAGTTTACAAATGGCGTTAATTACTCTCGTGGTGATTTAGGTCCTAAGCATCACAAGATTCCCTGGTATAAGGAAACTGGTGGGTTTTGCTGGGTTTGCACAATCACAGTTGACACATGATATTGAAAGTAGACGCAAAGGCAGTGAGTGGGGAAAATGCAGTAAGAAGGGGCATACTACTGGGATTCAAGCCAAAGAACAGAAAAAATGCAAAAGATAAAATGTGGTATATGTATACCATGGAGTTCTACTCAGCCACAAAAAACAATGATGATCCAGCACCTCTTGTATTATCCTGGATGGAGCTGGAGCCCATTCAACTTAGCAAAGTATCACAGGAATAGAAACACAAGCAGCACATGTACTCACCATCGAACTGGCATTAACTGATCACACTTAAGTGCACATACAGTAGCAACATTCATCAGGTGTTGGGCAGATGGGAAGGGGTAGGAGGTGATGGGTATATACACATCTAATGGGTGCGGTGTGCACTGTCTGGGAGATGGACACGCTTGAAGCTCAATATATGTAACCTAAACATTTGTACCCCCGTAATATGCTGAAATAAAAAAAGAAAAAGAAAAAAAAACAGAGTAATTGGGAATGTTCCAAGTACACAGTGAATTCGCCTGAAAAGAGCATGTGAATCACCTGCCATGGAGAAGTATGGGGCCCATGCAATAAATGCTAATTAACTTTAAAACAGCAATCTTTTTATCAGTATGAAAGTAAGCTCAGTCATTAAGCTGGTCATATTCATAAATGTATTAAGTATCTTCACACTTTAGATAACTTTAAACACTGTCATAACATTAATATAAAATGTAAATGTTCCAGAAGCCATCACAGCCTGGGTAGCAACTGCATTACTAGCCCTCCACATTCTGGCAGTAGTTTAGGGTTGTGCAACATAGTGATACCCAGAATAAGTTTGGGAGTCATTTTAGCACAATGGGAGGTCTTCTATTAAAATGTATAATACTGTACTTTGAAGCAAGAAATACGAGAGCTTACCAAGCACATAGATAAGAGCCACAGCATGGTGGTAGAAATTGGCTGTGTGTGCTGAAAGGCACCAATCTCATCTAAGTGAAATGCCGGTGCATTGTGGCAAAATTCATCAACTGAAAATGCTTTTCAAGGAGAGCGCTCCTACAGAAAATTCTGTACATATATTTCCCTTATGACTAAGGAAAACTGCATAATAGTCACTGGCAAAATATTTTCTATTTATAAAATTAATGTCAACCTATTCATATTCAGAGGTTTATGGTCAAAAGTTAAAATAGTCTGGCCAACCATACCGTTAACTGTAAACACATGCAAAGTCTTTGGAAACACAGACCTCCCCAAAGTTATTAAATAAGAGGCCATTGTGCCCAGTTAATGGGCAAGAATCACTGTTTACTATTTTTTGTATGATGGCAGTTTTCAATAGCTCTCTCATTTTTCCTTTGAATAGACAGCATTCCATTCAGCCTACCTCAAATTCCCTCCTTACTCATATTGGAGAAATTGTTCTGCATTCTAGTTTGCATAGTCACTGAGTTATGTCAATAAAAGAATGCACATAATTCAGTTCTGCTTGCACCAGTGGTTCATTAGAACAGCTTCGAGATTTCAAATTTACTTTCAGTTGATACTTAAGTCTCACCACTTAGAATTCTCTCACCTTCTTAAATATGTCAGTTAAAATGCATATTGCTGAATTATTTACAGATCTCTGCCTAGTAGCATCATTCTACCAGGCCTTACGACACAAGTCCTTCTACTTTGTTCTTCAGTCTTTCCAGATCCTTTTAAACACATATATTGACCTTGATGATAACTAGTTTCTTATCTGTTTATGTTTGAGTAGCTTATTTATACAGTTATATAGTAAAAGTTTATCCTAAACAAAACTTTTATAGAATCAGTGGTCCTAGGCATATCTTTGTTGGCTAGATTTCATAATGCTTTACTTTTAATTACCATTTGAATCTCTTATGTTAAGCAATCAATATTAAAATCTTTCTAACATAGAAAACACGTTTCCTTGACATCTTAGGTATATTTTGTTAAACATAATTTAAATTTTAAACATGGGCCATAATAATGAACATCAATAATTACCGGAAGTAACACCATGGAGCATCAAAAGCACAGTATTTTATAAAGTCCTGGGCTCAAGGGTCAAATTCATCAAGTTACTTGGGACTGTCTGAGCCATGGATTACTTACCCACAAAATAGGAATAACACCACATTATCCTTGTATGGTTGTTGGGATGATGAGTTAGATTATTAACAGCACTCAAACACTGTAAGTCTGTGCTGTTCATCTGAGAGGCTGGAGTGTTCCCAGAATCTGCTGAGAGAAATGAGACTTCCACCTCTACTCTCAATACCTCTGAAGTACTGCACAGAGTTCTTGTGCCTGATTTTATTGTCTATTTTCCTGTGCTATAAGCTGATGCTATCACTGATATCATTATGTTAGCCAGTTGCCTAACAAAAAGAGAGCACAGGATACAATTTTTTAAAAGGATTCTTCCTGTGTAAAACAGAGTTTTCCCTCTTCCCACTGTAATGAGAGAAGTGTGTTTCCCTAAAACAGTGAGATTCTTGAGTGAAGACTGAGGAAGAGGTGCTACAAACTGATCTAAGCCAATTTGGCCAATCACAACAGTCGAATTATTTTGATAAACAAACTGCTAGTTTCAGATAATCAGAAAAACATGTTCACAATGAAATCAAGCCCTAGATTAAACTCAGCCACAAACTCAAACATGTATTAGAAAGCAGGAATAAATATACCGCCATGCCACCTGTTACTATAGACTCTTACACTCCCTTCTCTTTGTCTTTTTAGGCACTCCAGCCACAACTGAAAGAGTCACCATTCCAAAAGGAACAGCTATCTTCTGATGAAATTAGAAGACAGAATGTTCCCTTGAGTGGATCCACTGGAATTCTGGACTTAGGTGCTCTACTCTGAAGGTGTAGAGCTGTTCTACTTGGAAGATTCTTACATGCCTCTCATGCAGAGAGAGGATGAAGGTACCTGCATTATTTCTAATAAAACACATTCATCTCAACATTGAGAATTATTTCTAACATGCATGTCACTAATTAATGCATTTTGTACTTTGTACTTATATGGCTTTTTTATTTTTTTTTATTTTATTTTTTTTTTTAAGAGATGAGGTCTCACTCTGTCGCCCAGGCTGGAGTGCAGTGGTGTGATCATAGCTCACTGCAGTCTAAAACTCCTGGGCACAAGTGATCTTCCTACCTCAGCTTCCCTAGTAGGTGGGACTACAGGCATGTGTACCACACATAATTTTTTTTTTAATTTTTTGTAGAGATGGAGTCTCGCTATCTTGTTTAGCATGGCATTAAACTCCTGGCCTCAAGCAATTCTCCTGGCTAGGCCTCCCAAAGTGCTGGGATTACAGGTATGAGCCACCATACCCAGCCTTATATGGCAATATTTGAGGTATTCTTAGTAACCACTTTGAGACTGCAGACTCTCACTAAGGTTCTTCTTATATCACTGACTATGCATATGGTGGAAAGTAAGCTTGTGCATACATATATAATTACTATCTATACTTAAGTATTTTAAAAGTAAATAACAGATTAGCAATGGGAAGGAAGACAGAGGTTGGGATTATTGTTAATTTTGTGTTCCTGGTGGTAGGTGAAGCACAGAGAATGACAGGCAGCTCCTGTAGTCTAGGGTGCTGTTCCTGGGACTTCCATAGATGTTCAGTGAACTAAGGAGTTGGTCTGTGTCTTACAGGGGCCACAGAAAGAACACTGGACTTGCAACTGAGCGCCTAAGACTCTCCTTTTTGCTGATGTCATTCATTCTGCTGGCTGCTCTTGCCTCCCTCTTTCCTTCCTCTTTTCTCTTAGTCTGTGAATCTGCACAGAGCAAAGAATTGGATGCAGCAGCTCCTACTCTAGTTAGGATATATTGTCTGTTTGATTTTGGCTCATTTTGGATCCAAATGCAATCCAGGCAGCCTAAATTACCCCTCCCTCCTCTAATTTGTTGGTTCTAATCTGCTCTAAATTTGTAAATTAAAGCAGTTTGTATTATTTCCTTGTGTATGTATACACACACATATATACACATACATACATCCATGCATATATGTTTGTCTATATATAAAGAGAGAGATTTTTTTTACAATGACATTTCAATCATTCTGCAGAATGGAATCACCTGGGGAGACTTTCAAAAATACACTTGTTTTGTCCCACAGATATACTGAATCAAAATCTCCACAGGGGCACTAAAGCATGTGTATTTTGGAGGGGGGGTAGGAGTCTCTATTTGGTTCTAATTTATACCCTGGAGGAATAACCGTTGAAGAACTGCCAATTTGCAGGAATGACAAACTAGGTTTTCAGACAAATTTCCTTCCACTTGAAAAAAAATCCAAAAATATGCTATATAGTTATTTTTAAAATAAGTCTCTTTAAAAGCATCAAAGAATTGACAACATTATACAAAATTATCAAGTCAATACTGAAGGAAAAATTAGAATCCATGGAGGTTATCTAGCATAGAAGACACCTTTCCATAAGTCCCCTTGTGCTGTTATAACAAAATACCTGAGACTGGGGAGTTCATAAATAGCAGAATTTTATTTCTCACAGTTCTGGAGACTGAGAAGTCCCAGATCAAGGTGCCTGCAGATTTAATATCTGGTGAGGGCTGCTCTCTCCTTCAAAGATGGAACCTTGTTTTGCATGCTCACTGGAAGAAGGGACAGAAGACAAGAAAAAAGAGGCTAACTTCCTCTGTCAAGCCCTTTTATAAGGGCACCTAATCCCACCCATGGGGGTAGAGCCCTCATGATCAGTCACCTCCTAAGGGCCATATTTCTTAATACTTTTATGCTGGAGATTAAGTGTCAACATGAATTTTAAAGGAGACAAAAACACTCAAGCCATAGCAATTGCATTTGCCAATTCTGACAAATTTCAAAAATTCCTGCAAATTTGAACTTTTGTCCTCATGGCCTTATTAGTGAAGGATGACTGAGATCAAATTCCCAAGCTGGCAAAGGGTGGGAGAGGTCTATTAGAAGATCACCCTGGCAGAAGCAAACATAGATTACTTTTGGAATCCCAACCTAAAGTCAGGGTACAGGTGAAATAGAATGGATTTGCAGATTGTCATTATCAGAATCCTCCAAAAAAAAAAAAAATTCAAGCCTTCAACTTGGTTGGTGCTAGACTCAAAGTGTGTCCAGATGCCTAGCAGAAGTGAATATAGATTCTCTCTACCTTCATTCTAAAACTTAATTAAATGAACTTGGAAGCCAAGTCATCTTCTATTAATTACTGCTACTTTTCTAAGTGCTCATACAGCTTTGTAATCTGTTTTGAAATTTTGCTAAAGTTTGAGACTAAATTTACCAATCAGGAATTTACATATACTTCTATGTCCCCTTCTGGAAAAATCTTTAATTTCTTAGGAACTATTCAGTCCTTCGAACCTGTAAAGATGACTCATGATGCTGCCAAGACTCCCACATGTAAATCTGAACTCAGGACTGAACTACTTGATTGCCTGTGGGTTCACTCACTATTTCCACATCTCTTAAGGTATAAAATTCCTCTTAGCCAGATTTGTTTTACCTCTAGATTTTAAAGCTCTTTCTCCTTGACTAAAAATATTTTTTTAAAAATTATTGAGTATTTGCTTTCTCTTTGTCATCTAGAAAAACTATACAACAGACCTCAAACATAAGCCTACCTTTCCCATGGTCTTCTTACTCTGAATCTAATTTCAAATGCCTTTTTTTGGCGGATGTTATATATTTCACACGACCCTATGCTTTAACCTTTCTGAAACTGGTTTTAAAGACATTCTCTTTCCTGCTATAATCATCCCTGGTTACATACTTGTCAGGGCCAGCATGATGTGGACTGTCCAGCATCTGGGAGCCCAAGTCACTTGTAATTCCTGAACTCTACATTTCCTTCACCCATCACCACCACACCCAAATATTCTGAAACTGAACAGCCAGCTAATAGGACAGAAACTAAAAGTATTGTAGTAACTTATACAAATACCAGGAAATGACAGAAGCATCAACAGATAAGAGACCAAAAAAAAAAAGATAGAAATACAGGTCATGGGAGCTTCCCATATCACCAACAGGATAAAACCAAAGCACTATAACATTCTCTCTAAGCACTGTTTTGGCTCTATTCCATAGGTTTTGGTAAGTTATCTTTTCATTTTCATTTGTTTCAAGAAATTTTTAAAATTCCTTCTTCATTGACCCAGTGGCCATTCAGGAGCATGCTGTTGAAGTTCCAAGTACTTGCACAGTTTCTAAAACTCCTCGTTACTGATTTCTAGCTTTGTTCCACTGCGGTCTGAGAAGATTCTTGATATAATTTCTACTTGTTATATGTTAAGACTTGTTTTGGAGCCTAATATCTGGTTTATACTGGAGAATGTTACATGTGCTGAGGAGGAGAATGTGTATTCTGCAGCTACTGGATGAAATGTTTTGTAAATGTCTACTGGGCCCATTTGGCCTGTAGTGCAGATTACATTGGATGTTACTTTGTTTTTATATCTATATGATCTGTCCAATGTCAAAAGTGGGGTGATGAAATTCCCAACTATTACTGTATTAGGGGCATAACTCTTTAGCTCCAATAATATTTGCTGTATATATATATATATATGCTCTGGTGTTGAGTACATATATATTTACAGTTGTAATATCCTCTTACAGAATTGATTGCTTAATCATTTTTGATGACCTTTCCTTGTCTCTTTTTATGTATTTGACTTACTCTATTTTGTCTGACATAAGCACAGCTACTCCTGCATGCTTTTGGTTTTGGTTTACTTGGAATTTTTTTCCATCACTTCACTTTCAGTCTATGTGTGTTCTTACAAGTAAAGTTAGTTTCTTATAAGCAGCTTACAGTTGGGCTTTTTTTATCCATTCAGTCTATATCTTTTAATTGGTGAATTTAAACCATTTATATTTAAGGTTGTTACTGATAAGTAAGGACTTATTCCTGTCATTTTGTTAATTGTTGTCTGATTATTTTCTATATCCTTTGTTCCTTTCTTCCTCTTTTATTATTTACCTTTACAGTTTGGTGGGGTTTTGTATTGATAACATTTGACTCCTTTCTCTTTCTCTTTTGAGTATCTTCTCTACTGGTGACTTTTATAATTCCATGTGTTTTCATGATGGTAAATATCAGTCTTTTGCTTCCAGGTATAGGACTCCCTTAAACATTTTTTATAGGGCTGGTCTAATGATGATGAATTCCCTCAGTTTTTGTTTCTCTCGGAAACACTTTATTTCTCCTTTACTTTTGAAGGATAGCTTTGCTGGGTACATACTGCCTGGCATTTTTTTTTTTTTTCAATACTTTGAAAATGTCATCTCATTCTCTTTTGGCCTGTGAAGGTTTCTGGTGAGATATCTGCTGTTATTCTGATGCGAATTCCCTTATATGTAATGGCGCTTTTCTCTTGCTGTTTTTAGAATTCTCTCTTTGTCTTTGACAATTCTCTCTTTGTTTGATAGTTTGACTATAACATATCTTGGAGAAGACCTTTTTGAGTTGAATCTGTTAGGGGATTTTTGAGCTTTCTCTATCCAAATATCTATATATCTTGAAAGACTTGGGAATTTTTAGTTTTTATTTCATTTAATAGATTTTCTATGCCATTGCCCATCTCTTCTCCTTCTGGAATCCAAAAATCTTAATATTTGGCTGCTTTATGATGTCCCATATGTCATGTAGGCTTTTTTCACCCCTTTTTATTCTTTATTCCTTTTTTTTAATCTGAATGAGATATTTCAAAAGACCTGTCTTCAAGTTCAGAGATTTTCTTCTGCTTGATCTAGTCTATTATTGAAGCTATCAAATGTATTTTTATTTCATTCATCAAATTCTTCAGTTCCAGAATGTCTGTTTGGTTCTTATAGGACACCTATCTCATCACTGAATTTTTCATTCAGATCAAGAATTCTTTTCCTGATTTCTTTGTATTATTTATCTGTGTTCACCTGTATCTTGCCTAGTTTCTTTAATATCATTATGTTGAATTCTCTTCCAGACACTTCATGAATTTTCTTTCCTTTGGACTTTGTTACTAGAGAATTGTGTACCTTCAGAGGTGTCATGTTTACTTTCTTTTTCATGTCTCTTGTGTCCTTACATTGATATCTGCATATTTGGTGTAACAGTTGCTTCTTCCAGTTTTATGGATTGCCTTTTTTGGGAAAGACTTTATCCTATAGATTTATCTAATAGTGTCAGTTGGGTAGGGTACTTAGCTTTGATTCTGAGTGAGTACAATAATGTAGTTTCTGTATGATTTCTTTGGCCGTAATCAGTGTTAGTTATGTCTGTGAGTTCCTGAGTGGCTTAAGCTGTGGTTGTTAGTGGAAGTTGTGGAAAGGCTTTGCTGGTAGCAAGCTGGGCAAGCTGGTCCACAAGCCCCTGGGTGCTGTATGTGGATGGGCTGCACAAGCCAGTCTCCAGGTCACCAGGAGGCATGTGAGTGTACCAGTGGTTGGCAGGGTAGGCCTATGCTTATGCACCTGGACAGCATGCCTGTGTGCCAGTGGTGGCAAGCAGAGCAGGTCTATGATCAGGCCTTCAGATAGTAAGCTTGGCTGCCGCTGCCAACAGGTGAGGCAAGTATATTCTCGGGCCCCCAAACAACATGCATGGGTGTGAGCAGTAGCAGATGGGGCAGGCCTGTCCTCAGGTTCCCCGATGGTACTTGCAGGCACAAGAGGAAGTGGGCAGGATGGATTGATCTCCAGGATCCCAGAAGATGCACCTTCACTGTTAATTTAATAGTAAAGATGCAAACTTTGGAAGCATCACCAAAGTTGCATTTGAAGAAGCATATCATAAGAGTTATTAATATATAGCTAATGATGTATGGTTGGCTGAAAGAATAACTTATGACAAAAAGAGGTATATATGGATATAAAGTCTAATTATTATTTTTTATAATGCCAGCTATAAAAGAAGATTCATAATTTATTCAACAACATATTGACATGCCATGCCATAAATACCACTGTCTTTACTTCTGCCTTTAGAAAAAAAAAAATAGTTGATAAAAACATTCATCAACTGATTGAGTTTAACAATCCTTGGAATTAGCCATCCCAAAAGATTTTTTAATCTGATTTAACCTATATACAATATCACAATTTCCCAATCTCTATGCTAGTTTTCAATCTCCTATCATATTTCTGATTAGTTTTCTTATTTAAATTAAAATGATCCCTACGCTAAATATCCTTATAGAGGACTTCAAATGACTATATAATAGGGCCTTTATTAACCATACCACAAAACTATTGTTATGATGGTATGTTATTCATGCCCTAATTCAATAAACTGTATTAAGCTTTAAGTATGTGCAAGGTCCTGTGAACATGACATATTTAGTTCTGCATTTTAAAGTGAAGATAGATATTAATCTGTTAATTATGCAGATTAATATGACTGCAATAGTCACAAGTGTTACAGAGAGGAGAACAGGATGCTATGAGACCATACAAAATGAAATTCTGACTTAATTTGAGGAAGAGGGATGGAAGAAAAGGCTTCAAAAGAAAGCCTTCTCTAAGAGTTACTGTGAAAATTAAATGCTTTAAAAGCACTCAGCCTGGAGCCCAGCATATATAGCAGCCATTCAATGAAGTGATGATGATGATGATGACGACGACGACTATGACAATGATTGCACAGTTAAGACTATTCAGCACAAGATCTTTTCTAGTCCTCCAGACCAGGCATGTTTAGAATATATTATGAATAGGATCAGATGTTTCAGGAACAACTATATGCTATTTTTTTTAGAACAACAAAGGCCATTAGAATCTGTAACTGTCTGTTTCATTGTCCTCAACTTTATCACAGAATCTGCTCATCAGAGGCTTAATAACGTGTGCCTCCCCAGACTATTTCTGGCTCCCCTACTCCACATACGTTATTTGAGATCCAAATGGGAGTTGTCATTCTATCTGCCAGGGAACAGAAGGGCTGGGGATGAGTACAGACAGCTCCAGCTGAAATTAGGTCTCTCATTCTTCCAGTTTGCATGAATGCATTGAGAAACTTGGCATCATATTCAGCTGTGCAGTTCTGGCCTCCTCCATCTCTCCACATTCCTCAGTCATAGCTCCTCTTCAGTCTGGGCCATCTCAGTGAGGCCTCGCCTCACCAGTCACTGGAAGAATCCACAATCTGCTACTGTATTCACTTACATGGGTGAACAACCAGGTGACTAAAACAGGGAAAAGGTGGCTTCAATGCATACACAAAAATAAATGTGAACTAGTGTATAAACCAATTCTTAAATATACACAGCAATGTTTGCACTAAACAATGTTTGCACTTGCTCTCTTTAGAAACTATTGTTTGACCATTTTTTCCCTTGTATTGGAAGGTAAACTGTCTCTGATTTTCCCCCACCTCATCATTTTGGCATTTCAGTTTAATAACATGGATTGGGACATAATCAATTACCAAGCAACACTGTAGATACTTTCCTATGTGTTACCTTGTTTAACTTTTTAACCACTTAACCAAGGTATCCCTGACATAAAGTATACACATTTGAAGCAGACAATCTGACAAACTGTAGCATATGAACATACCATTAAAATTACCAGGTAAAGGACCTACGCTTCATCCTAAAAAAACATATGCATGATCACTTATGTTCCTTTATACTCTTTCTCTTAGCTCCTCCTACACCTCAGTTCCGGGCAACCACTGATCTCCTTTTCTTCAGTACAGATTACACTGCACTTTCTAGAATTTTCTATAAATGGAATCATATGTACATTGTTGTATGTAATGTCTTTCATCCATGCTGATATCGATATTTCACTCCTTTCATTACCAAATAATATTCCCTTATATAGATATACAGCAATTTATTTACCTGTTAATGGACATTTGGGTGCCTTTTCAGTCTTAGGCTATTGCAAATAAAGCTATTTTAAACATTTGTATACAATTCATGGTACAGACACACCATACCAAGATACGGCAAGTTTCTCTTGGGTAAATACGTACTCAAGAGTAGAAGAGCTAGAATACATGACAGACATTTAACCTTTTAAGAAACTGCCGCACCATTTTCCAACGTGGTTGTAGCGTGTATGTACCCACAGGCAAGGTATGTGAATTCCAGTTCCTTCAGATTCTCACCAACACTGGGTATGGTAAATCATTTTAATATTAGCCTTTTTAAGGTGAACCTTGTTTAATTCTAACTCTATGAAAAAGATATATGATCCCTATGTCATAGATCAGAAAAGTGAAGCTCTACCAATGCTATCCTTCCAATGAGATACGTTATAAAAAGTCTCTTCAAAGTACACAAAATTGTATTCTAATATAAAAATATAAAACTTACAAAATTCAAATTTTTGATATGTAATACTCTAATTGAACGTTCTTATATAGATTTATATCACAGTAAAATTAGCACACAAGTGAGTTTTAATCCCACGCACAGATTTGAACATGAAATATTAAAATAAAATATCTTTTATAAGATCAGAAGGTCTAAATTTTGTACTACAATCCTCTAGAGTTAGGCAGGATGAGATACCATCTTAGTAAAATTACCAAATATTAGTAGCATCATAAATATTTTACATACCAATTTATCTCAAATGTTATCATGAATGATGTATTTGCAGAGAAGAATTTTTTTCAATATTTAAAGTTTCCAAGGCCAACACTTGGCACAGTTTGTGCTTGTTAAATTTCACCTAGGATGCTGAAGTTTGGTGAATATTATAAATAAGGCAACAAAAATGAGGAGGAAATAACTTTGCCATCTTAGTGACAATAGCAGCCGGGAAAATTGCTAAAACGTCATAAGTGCCAGAACATGGCATTGTTGGAGAGCTCAGGCAAAAAGACGAGGTTTATTATCTATATGGAAACTTGCAACTCATAAATACCTGGGCATAGCAATACTTGAGAAAAAGCAGTAAGTGATGAAAACTAGACAGGAAAAACAGTTCAAATTCACTTAGCAAGGTTTTAGTAAAACAGCCAATGTTAAAGTACTGCCAATTTGAGGCTATTGCTTTAAAAAGCCAAACATCCCCCTAATGTTCATTGGATCAAAGTGTTCTGATCACAAAATAAAATGCATTCAAAAACATACGAGGAAATGTGATGGCAATATAGAGATAACTACAAATCAGATTCTTTTTTTAAAACTTCACACTCGCATCATGAAAAAAATGACAATCTGCAGATTGTTAGTGCTGCCAAACTTGAAGAAAGTTCTTACGGTTAAAATAAAAGCAAAATATGCATAAATATACAAAGATAACAAAAGACTATTTTTTACTCGTAGGAGCACTGTAATTTTATTTAAATGGTAGGTGTTTCTGCAGAATACAGAATGGAACTGCTCTTAAAAAGACATCCAATTCTGTACTTCATATACAGTAGTCATCTTTAAACTGTTGGCAAGAAAAAATGTCCACAGGAAAAAATAAAAGTGGAAAATTATTTTAAAATCATCTAAAGTATAATAATCAAAGAAATATCTCATCTGGTCCCTTTTTTTCCTTCTTCAGGTAAATGTGAGATACATTTTCCTTAAAGAAAACAAAAGCCTCTATCAAGAATTGATTTGTTCTAAGATATTGTGCACTTAAATCCTACGTTCTATAAAGAATATCACAGCTATCTTTTCAATGTGTGTTCTATGGGATGTTGGAAGGTAAACACACTATTTGGTTTGTACTATTTCATTTCTTACATTTAAACAGGAGCAATGTTCAAAATAATCATATGCATGAACAGTGAGTATTTCTGATTCAAGTAGGAAGAGACAAGCACAAGTTTGGTCTTTCCTTTTTTTTTTTCTTTTTTAATTTCTTAAGCTTAAAAAGAAAATGAAGCAGGTCTCTATAAAACCCATCTGTATAATTCTATTGAAGCAGTGGATTTTAAATCATCCACAGCTGCTGTCTACCCACAGAAAAGGAGATACACAATTTGACTAGAATTTTCTTCTCTAACATGTATTATTATTTTTATCCCATATATAGGTGTATTTTGTACTGATGGTAGAACTAAGGAGAGACAATGAAACAAGCAAGTTAGGAGATTAGGAGAGTACCACTTCTCAATGCAGCAATTCAGGGGCTATGAAATTACTAACATCCCAGTGTTTCCTCCAACACAAGCAGATCTTTACTGTGTCCATTTCAAATCAATTAGCAGTGTGCAAATTTGTGCTGTGCATGGTGATTAAGTTTGTTTTGTTGTCATAAAATGCAGACACATTAATAGATATTTTAGGTTAGTATCTCACCTGCAATTTAAAGTTAACATGCTAGTTTTATGAAAGGAGGCTCAGAATTTCTAACAGTTATTTTAGACTATTTTCAAGTTTTTATTTTAAGCATATAAAATAAGGGCAATGATTTATAATGTACATTAGTGTATACATTAGAGTATACTTTAGTATATAAAATTATTATATTCTTTTTAAAGTATAAAATATGCAACAATTATAATAACTAAAAATGTCAGTTGGTGAAGTAAATAAAGACAAATAGAAATGTAAAGTACCCCTGTCACTAAATAATATCTATAAATTATTAGGGTTTTTTTTTTGGCCTTTCATTCCCCTTCTACATATAAACTCTTAGATATTTATAATAATTACGTAGATAAAATGTACACAGATTTACTTAGTTCAAACATAGTCTTTCATATCTATACTGTATCTTCATAATTGATATAAAAAATTTAAATACAGTATTGAGTTTCTATTTGACTTCTTTTTTAAAAAATTTCAAAACATTACAGGGGTATAAATGTTTCAGGTTACATGGATTGCTTTGTTATACTTGAGTCAGGGTTATAAGTGCGCCCCTCACCCAGGTAGTGTTCACTGTGCCCATTAGGCAGGTTTTTGCCCATCCTACCCTCGCCCCCTGCTTGATTTCCACGAAGTTTTACTTCTGTCTGTGCACATGTGTGCTCACTGGTTAGTTCCAATTTAATAGCAAGTACATGTGGAATTTGTTTATCCATTCTTCAGACACTTCACTTAGGACAATGGTCTCCAGTTCTATCCAAATTGTTGCAAAAGATCTTAATTCACCCTTCTTCATGGCTGAAGACCATATGATCATCTCAATAGATACAGAAAAAGCATTTGACAAAATCCAGCACCCTTTCATCATAAAAACCCTCAACAAACTAGGCACGGAAGGAACATGTCTCAAAATTCTACCTAACTTCTTGGTGCTATGGAATACATATTTGTATAGGCAGATCTCTTGCTCTCTCGCTCTCTCTTTTTCTTCTCCCCGCCCCTCCACATCTTTCTTTCTCTCTCCCTGCATATGTATACCTGTCCATCTGTCTGTCTTTGCTGCTATATTTTATTGTGGAGTTATTTTCTTGAGGAAAAATTTCAAAAATAGAAGACAAAGGTAAAATGAAAGATATGATCACAGTCTAATCCTCTCAATATCATAATAACTTCTTCTAATTTATAATACTAGCAGAAATGTGTGAGTTCACACATGTCCTTCCAGACTCACTAAAAAATCAGATTTATAATTTTTAGTGATTTAATAATTTAGTAGATAGACAGTAGTACACACACAGGTTTTAATTTACATTTCTGTAATATTGCTAAGTTGAACATTTTTCCTTTCAACTTTGATGTCTGTGTTTTCATTTATACCAGCATTTGTTTTCATTCTCTGAACATCTGTCCTTTGAATACCAATCTTATATGTTTTCATTAATTCTCTAAATGACATCCATATCAATTATCTTGTCATTAAATGTATCAGTAGTTCATCAAACTATTAAATTTGTTGAGATTCTAAATATAGAGAAAGCCAAAAAATGTCATACCCAAACCATTTTGCTTTTGTCTCTTTTTATATATTTCTTTACTTTTATATATTTGAAATATAATTTATATTTATTTTATATACATATATTTAGTCACATTCAATCTATTTTATATATCAAATGTCATCCTGTTACTGAATCTAATGAGCTATAGGGAAAGTTTATCTTCCTCTGTATTCTTAGCTCAATTTTGCAACAATGTATATTAAATAATTCATGTTCCCACTATATGTTTACCTAATTTTCACATAATAAATACTAATAAACAGTTATGAAATCTTTAATTAAATATTGTCTTTTCTTTAACATGAGTAATATTAGTGTAACTTAAAGGATAAATAAACATTTTGGTGACTCTAAGGTTGAAATGAATCAGTCTGAAATTGCTTTCAAATCAGAGTTCTTTTCTAGTGTGAAATTATAGCAAAATTGACCAACTAAGGAATAATGATAAATACAATAATTTGGAATATCCCAAACTCCAGATATTAAAGCAATCACTTACGGCACTTAACAGAACATAAATGTTCTAGGATGCTCACCAGTATGAAAATTTTGGATATTTTTGAGTCCAGAAATACAAGAAGTATTCTGTGGACTACATACTTTAGTTATAAATTCAACTTTCAACTTATTTAAGCAGTTCAGTTAACTGCTTATTGCTACGTTGGCATAAAGGACAAAGTTTACAAAGGAAGGCAAGCAAAGCAAACATAATTTCCTAAGATGACTTTAAATGTGTTAGCTGGTCATATTAGTATATATGTTTCTTCCTTAATTATGAATGTCATACTCTTCTTTTCATCTACTGATATATAAGTAACTATGCATATTTGTATGCACTGTTATGCATACAAATATGCATAGCAAATACACAATATAAGACAAATGCATATTTGTTACACTCTTCCAAACAAGCAAATGATTTCTCTGGCTAAATAATATCTCTCAATAGGATTACATGGTATATTATATTGGCATGAATTAATTTGTTAGGTAGATAATCTTAAATATGAAATAGCAATCAACAAGTATGCATAAAAATTATTTAAATGTGTATGATGTGCTTTCCTGAATTGAGCGATTCTAGCTTGTCTATCTTAAGTTAAATTTCCCAACTCCTGAATATGGAAATTAGTATGAATGTTTAATTATAGCAATATCAAAGTCTTTTAATGTGTTCTTTAGTCATTTATCACCTTACAGACTGCTCTTTCTTTTTGGTGCAAGATGCACCTATCTCTCATGCTCTGGGGTAGTCAAGTGTGATGAAGACCAAACACTGACCGTGGATATAGCAACTTGGAGGTCTCTGTCGAACCTGCCCAGCATCCTAGTGGAATGGTGGGGACAAAAGCCTGACTAAAGTATGTTTAAGAGACAATTAAAGGAGAATTAGAGACAACACACATAGACCTGTTGAGTTTCACTGAAAAGGAAAACAAAGAATGGCAAAGAAGCTAGAGGGGCAAGAGAGGTCAAGAGGTGAAAAGGGGATAGTGCAGTGGCTCACACCTGTAATCCTAGCACTCTGGGAGGCCAAAGCAGGAGGATTGTTTGAGCTCAGGAGTTAGAGACCAGCCTGAGCAAGAGCAAGACCACGTCTCTACCAGAAATAGAAAGAAATTAGCCAGACAACTAAAAATATATATATATATAAAATCAGCCGGGCATGGTGGCGCATGCCTGTAGTCCCAGCTACTCAGGAGGCTGAGGCAGAAGGATCACTTGAGCCCAGGAGTTTGAGGTTGCTGTGAGCTAGGCTGACGCCACGGCACTCTAGCCGGAGCAACAGAGTGAGACTCTGGCTCGAGAAAAAAGAAAGAGGTGAAAATGTTTTTGTTGTTGTTACTTGTTTTTTAAGACAAATGAAAACTTGTAACAATTAATTCTTTATAAAGTTCCCAGACAGCATATTCTCTTAATCAAATTTAGAGCTCTAATGAGGAAGGCCATTGAGAAATGACTTGGGCTAAAAGGAGGAAAATAATTTTACCGAGAAAACTTTTGATTCTCAATTGAGACAGACCTGTTATCGAAGTGATTAAAATTTACAGGGACTCCACGTACGTATCAAAAGCAACAGCCAAGTGCTCTTTTCCCTTTCCTAAATGATACTGGAGTAGTGGAAAATCCCTGAAGGGAACTACTCCAAGAACAGGTGAAAACGCAAACCTGTGTCAGGTATTTTTTTGGGAGGATATTAGTATGCCTTGTAAACAAAGTGTGTGTAAGTGATGGATTAAAACCTTGTGGTGATGATTATTTGATTGGTCAAATGTAGTAAGTTTAATTCCATAAAATAGAGCTGTAGAATGATGTTATCATCTATCACTGGTTCAACTGATATTTAAAATGTGCTCTGGAATGTATTAAATGTCTGTCTGAAGTATCATCATTGTACTGCTAGAACATATGAAATACGTAAATACAATCTGATCCTGCCGTAGTCAGACTCTTAAAACAACTTATTACTAAGCGAAAAGGTTTTTCAGAACAACCTAAAACTTTTTAAAAGGGACTATTTTGCATTGATCAAAAGAAATAATTAATGCAAACTACCCAAGGGGGCTACAATCGGTTGGTGCAGACCCTCCGTTCTCTAGAGCCCAAGGAACCTTGAGGTACTTCCACTCCTGGAAGTGGAGAGACACATACCGGAGAAGCAGCCATTCATTCACCTTAGCTTTCCTGTTCCTCCACCTCAATCTGCCCAAAAAAAGCTTTCCTCTTTGGGAAAACTTTTATGTTTTTGAAGACATGTCTGAAATGAAAATTTGCCCCTGTATTTTTTTTTCCTTTGAGAATTGCACTTTTCTGACAGCAATATGCAGTTCCACGCAGTTCCACCCACTTCCCACTGCTTTTCAGACTTATGTGGCAGAAGCGCCACCAAAATACACATACATATTCATAAGCTGTCTGAAGCATTAATTCCACACATGGCAATGTATACTTGCATCTGTGGTTGGAGCTTCTAATTTGCAAAAGCAAATATAATGTGTCTAAAAATCTTGATGAGTGAGCCTTTCAAATTCAAGCCCAGAACATTAAGGATCCGTGTATACATAATTTCAAGCGGCAATAGGCTAAAGTCTTCTGACTACCTAATATAATTCTCTCCGAGTCAGTGCCACTATATGAATATGATTATTGCCCATGCTCATTTCTCTAATTTTCTTCTTACATCTATTTCAGGTTATAAATATTCATAGTCAAAGTAAATAGTGCCCCTCCTTCCACGACTGTAAACTAAATTGTACTTGCTATAAATCTATTTTCTCCTATTCTAATTTATGAAATGGTCAAGAAAAAGGGCTTGCAATATTCTTCCAAAATAAAGAAATAACCTAACTTTTTTTTTGTATACAATGGTCTATTGGAGGAAACTTAGACAATAAAAATTTCAAATAATATTTCACACCACTGACTTTCTTTTTTATATAATAATCTCACCAATAGTTGAGCTTATCTACTCCCTCCTCTGCCCTTGAGTTATAATTTTGCCACGGTAGGATAAAAAAGCAGATTTCACTTTCACTCCTCCTTCTTGGGTGGGAGTACCTCCATGATTTGGCAGCTGCTTAAGTCAAGAAAAGCCCTGGTTTGCTAATTCAGAATTCTTAAGCAAAGAAATTTGCACATACTAAGTGTTGGACAAATAAAGAATTAAAGGATTGGCATCAACCTAAAAGTACAAAAATAGTATGCAGAATCAAAGTTGTAGACTTGCTAATTTCTTGGCAAATTTCAATATGACAAAAATCATTAAAAGGTGAAAACCTCAGTTAAACAAGTAATTGTTTTAACATGGTTAAACAAGTGATATTTTAATGAACTGACTTTGTAAATCTTGGTGAAAGAAAACAAATTGTTCTCCACTAATACTTTGGAAAAAAATGACAAATTACTTTGCTTGGATTTTTTTGTTGTTGTTGCTGTTCATTTGAGTTGATTTTATTTATCATGCCAGTGGTTCAAAACAGGCACCTGAAATTGCTAGGGGTTTCGTGAAGCAAAAACTATAGCCATAGTCGAAGTTTTGTTATTTATAGTACATATTTTCTTCTAAAAGGCTGAATTAGCAAGAATTAAAAATGTTTATTAACTAATCTTGCAAATGAACATAAAATACTTAGAAGCCAAACAACTGTCTTTGGCGGCACTGTACAGAGTGTCTTTGGGGGAGCTATTCAACAACAAATGTATTTATCTTCCGGTGTTTTCAGTTGCCCACTGTGCACATTCCAGCTGACACTCTGCTGTCTTGTTTCAGTTCTCATACTCTCAACAGAGGAAACGTTCTTTTCATGGTCTATTTAATGCCACGTTTTTCACATTCTGCGCTTCTTGTTGGTGATTTTGCTGCTGAAAAGGACCCCCAAGCACAGTGCAAAAGCGCTGTCTAGTGTTCCAAAGTGCAAGAAGGCTGTGATGTGCCTTACAGAGAAAATATGAGTGTTAGATCAGCTTAGTTCAGCCATGAGTTATAATGCCATTGGCCATGAGTATAATAAATAAGGTATCTTTAACCAGAAACACATAAACAAAATTGTGTATTGATTAGTTCAGAAAAATGTGAATGTGACAAGAGGCTCTCGGGGACTACCCTGTATTTCTCCTTGGAGAAATGGTGTAGTATTTGCTAATTAAGTTTCAAGGTAAAGTTACAGAACAGAACTATTTCAAATAATGAGGACAGACTGTTTATTTCCAACCAGTTTGGCTGTGATACACCATCCCCAGGGGAGGCAGCACTGGACATAAAGCAGGGCACTCACATTTGCCTAAAACTCTGTTCTCCCATTTGTCATTTCTATTTAGTAAAAATCTGTATTTTAGACTTTAGGGTTTATTAGAAGCAACAAACCCTAAATTTATAGCAAACAAAAAACTTCTATGGATTGACCATTATGACCTCTGGCCTAACAGTGAAATTAATTTTCTACTGAAATCCAAATTCTTAAAATCACTACTATTTTTTGTTTTCAATGTCTTCGTATTTAATAAGACCACATTCACCAAAATATCTAACCTGATCTATCTTATAAAACCCAAAAGTAAAATTGTGAACGTCACAGACTCTACACACAGACACATGCTAACATTAAATCAGAGGAAAAAAATGGGTTGGTTGTTGTTGTTATTTAATTTTCTTGAAATAAAAACCTTCAGCAATTTTAGAAATTGCTAAAGACTTTCCCTGGACAGCTATAAAACGAACACCTTCAGGTTGTTGCAATCCTCTATTTTTTCAGTCATTTTCAATAACAATCCAATCTCTCATCCCTTCCCTTCCCTCTCCACATTTGCTCCCTACCTGGTAAGACCCTTGGAATTGATTCTCTCTATAAAAAATAAAATAAAAATATGTTGTATATATTTTAAACTTTAAAATACTTTTAATTTGAGAGTTTAAGATAATGCAATAAATAATTTTTTGTATAATATTTTGTCTAACTGTCAGAACCTGTATCAGTCTATCAATCAATTCTCCTGAGAAAGAGGACCTGATAGTGTATGTGTGTGTGTGTGTGTGTGGGTGGGTATAAATGTCTCATGCCACTGTGCGGGCTGGCATGACAAGCTAGAAACAGGCAGACAAGAACAGGCAGACAAGCTAGAAACTCAGGCAGGAGTTGATGCTGCAGTCTTGAGGCAAAATTTCTTCTCAGTTTTTGCTATTGGGGTCTTCAACTGATTGGATGAGGCCCATCCACATTATCAAGGCTAATGACTATACTTAAAGTTCACTGACTGTAGATGTCAACCACACCTACGCAATACCTTCACAGCAAAACACAGGTTAGTGTTTAACCAACAACTGGCCACCATGCGTAGCTGAGTTGGCACATACAATTAACCATCACAGTACCTTAAACCATACAGCCGCCTCCAATAAATACCAATAAGCAACACAGGAAAAGAACCAATGAGGCAACAGTCCTAGTCTCAAATCCCAGCAGTTTTAATAACTGTACAGTATTTAAAAAGTCACTTCTCTTAACCTCAGAATGCTTATTTTTTTAAAAAGTGGGGCGTTTTAACACTCACCTTTTGGTGATATCGTATGGATTACATAAAGAGCCTAAGGCAGTCAATGAGGGGCACTAATTGTGTTATTAGGGTCTGTGTCTTTTATAATTGTATTCACTAGCAGGTAGTAGTATTTCATAAATGTCTGGGAAGGAAGGAAGGGAGGGAGGGAGGATGGCTGAAGAAAGGAAATAAATGAATAAATCAGTAAATGAAGAAATGAATGCCAAATTACATTTCTGGAAAAAACAAATTCAATCTCCTTGAGATTACAGAAAAAATATGCAAGACTAAAAACTAGTCCCCACTTTTAAGCAATTCAGCCCTAATCACTAAAGAAGGACACTTTGCAAATAACCATAATACAAACATATTGAGAAAGAAATACAGAAGGAAGT
The DNA here is from genome assembly GCA_963574885.1 of Lepilemur ruficaudatus. NCBI lineage: Eukaryota > Metazoa > Chordata > Mammalia > Primates > Lepilemuridae > Lepilemur > Lepilemur ruficaudatus. The sequence continues at coordinate 41,481 of CAUYRT010012872.1, read as the reverse complement.
GAATATATCTAATGCATTTAGCAATTCAAGATTTCTGGTGTAAGTTCAAACAAAAAGCCAATTCTGGAGCCGGGCGCGGTGGCTCACACCTGTAATCCTAGCTCTCTGGGAGGCTGAGGCGGGCGGATCACTCAAGGTCAGGAGTTCGAAACCACCCTGAACAAGAGTGAGACCTCGTCTCTACTATAAATAGAAAGAAATTAATTGGCCAACTAAAAGTATATATAAAAAAATTACCCAGGCATAGTGGCACATGCCTGTAGTCCCAGCTACTTGGGAGGCTGAGGCAGAAGGATTGCTTGAGCCCAGGAGTTTGAGGTTGCTGTGAGCTAGGCTGATGCCACGGCACTCACTCTACCTAGGGCAACAGAGTGAGACTCTGTCTCAAAAAAAAAAAAAAAAAAAAAAGCATATTCTGGGACTATGAAGGGTCAAAAACAAACACATGACATATGAGATCAGCCATCCAAAGATTTAAGCACCATAATAGATGGATCTAAATGTGGTTTTATAGACCTGGATTACTTTACAAATTAATTGATAAGGATAGGGAGTTGCTAAATTTAAAACAAGGTAATAAGGTGGCATCTCTGAAATGACACTGTTAGAATGGAAAATGCTGTAAAGGAGAACTGTAATTAAGTCAGTTGGTGTGATGGATAAGAGATTGGAACCTGAGGTATCCATCAGCACTTAAATCAAATTATCCAAGGAAAAGAATCTTATCGGGTGACCCAATAAAGCAACGAGGTTTTCCCATAGCCTAGATGGAATATCCTTCAAGACCAACCAATTCCTTACGTTTCAACTCTGAGCCAATTTTGCAACTTTCCGGTTTCTCAGTCTGCTTTGCAGGCATCTTGCTGTGGAGAGGCAATACCCTAGAAAAGTACATCACTCACTGTGAATTATAAATAGGCATTCTAGTCCATAAGAATATTTTTGTGATGTTAATTACACACATAATGTTTGTGTTCTAGAAACTATAGCAGCTCTGGCTAGATAAAAAAATGAAATTTCTGGAGCTTAAAATTTGATAACTAGAAACTATACCTCAATGAACCTCAATGAACCCGACAGGCCAGCTAAACAGGTATGCACAATTTTCCTCTCCATGTGCCTCCCAAATGCTGGTCTTTCAGCTTACCTGAGTGTTAAAGGCTGAAAGGACCCAGAGGTTTCAGCAAAAAGATAAAAAATAAGAAGTATGTCAATGGGCAGAAATTATGAAAAGACCATTCCAGATAGAAAAGCATAGGTAAGACCCAAAGATTGAGAAATACATGTAAATATGGACTAGAATAAATAGTGAGATTTTGACAGCACACTAGGTTCATGCACAGAAAGATTGAATAAGAAGATTATAAGGTAAACTGTGGCCATTTTGGAGAATTTTAAGTCACTGGATTGGAAAAATATTTTTGTTTACTGGCAATGGGAAGCCACCAAGTTTTGATTTTTTTTTTTTGAGCCAGTGAATATTAGAATAATTAACTTGTTACAAACCTAGTAGATAACTTCGAGGGAGTGACTGACTGACCCAGAAGTTTATTGCAACAGCTTAAGCAAGAGGTAATAGTAATCCAAGCTAGAAAGACAGCTGTGATAATAAAAACAGAGGATGGCAATGTGAGACCCTAAGGAAAGGATAATTGTTGGGATCCACTGAGCATCTAATCTGCTGTGAAAGGTGAGGGGTGTGGAAAGGTTGATGCATACTCTACGGGCAGTAATTCAGAGTACAATAATGCCCTTTTGCTTTTAATTATCCATATGCTATTATATAATTTTCAAACATCATTTTACATTAATGGTTTAAACTTCTTAATATCCTTATTTAATAACATCTGCAACTGGGTTCATTATTTAAGGTCAAATTCAAAATTTGGGTTCATTATTTAAGGCCAGATTCAAAATTTGGCCTGAAAGCCCAATCTGTTTATCTTTCTTGCCACCCTACAACCACAGTGAGCTGAAGATTTTCCAACTGCTTGAACCATAAAAACAGATGTATGCAAAAGGCAAGAGGATAATCTAACAACATTGTTGTATAAGATTTACAAGAGTACACTATTTCAAAAACAGAGTTCTCTAGCTAATAAATCTGGCACTGTTACTACTTTCTTGACAGCTGACATAGATACCAAGAATCTTAATACTAGCCCGACTTTTCTGTATGCTGTCTACTCCATAAACATGTCCAATACCTCCCCTTTCTAGAACTTTGTTTCAACAAAGCAATATTTAGAAAACAACAAGAGCACTGGACTCTCAGCAAGTAATTCACTAGTAGTACAGAAAGCACAAATGTGCTTCTTTGTGCTACCTTACTCATACACAATCCCAACTAAAAAAAAAAAAAAAGCATTGTAATGTTTAAAACAGAGTTACCACAGCAACAAAGTGAACAGTTAAAAAGCAATGAACTTAATCAATGCAAGTCATTGTTGGAAAGATTATCCCTTGAGACAAATCTCTCACTGCTAAGATTATTGCTATTTATCTGAAGTATTTTCTGAAAAGGTAAGAATGACTGACTGAAGACTTCAGATCAATGAGGTGGTTTTTTTTTCCCTTTCAATGAGCTAAAGCTCCCAGTAGACCTAAGCTGCACTTTTAATCATGACATTAATCAATAACAATTACACCCAAGAGAATGCCAACATAGGTTTTCCAGGAAATCTCACAGGGCTTAAAATGTGCTGTACTTGTAGAAACAGTCAATATTATGTGTTATAAAATAGAATTCAGGTTGGTTTCTTCCTATTTCCCTAGAGCAGAATTACGGTGCTCTAGGCCCAGAAATGTTAGCATGGTGCTTCTCAAACTTGAACGTGCTTAAGAATAACCTAGTTATCTTACTAAAATGCAGATTCCCATTCAGTTGGTCTGCAATGCGGCCTGAGACCTGCATTTCTGCAGCCTCCTAGGTAATGTTCAAGCTTCTAGTAAGCAGACCACACCTGAAGTAGCAAGACGTTGGACTCTGTCAGATTGGTCAGACAGAGTAAAAGTCATACACATTGGTTGAGGGATACTTACAAAAGAGGCATTTGACCATAAGTGAGAGATTTTACTTCTACATCTTCCACCTCAAGCTGCCCTCCTTGGAAAATAACAGAGAAAATGGCAATACTGAACTTACCTCGAAGAATAGCATTTCCTAAGTGTATTACAAGGAACCCTAATTACCTGAGATACAAATAGGTCTTGCCAGAAAAATAAGATGCTACGAAGAGGCCAAATCATCATATAACCGAGTTAAACAAAATTAAGTAACAATAATGGCTAACAGTTGTTAAGCACTCACTCTGCGCCAGGCATTGTTCTAAGTACACAATGTGGAATAACTCATTGAATCTTCACAGCAACTCTATGAGGTAGGGACTACATTATCCCTATTTTCAGATGTGAAAAGAGAGCAAGGAGACGTTAAGTCACTTGTCCAAGGTCGCCAGGCTAGCGAGCTGGTGAGTGGTAGTGGTGGGACTCATGCCCTGGCAGGCTGCCTCCAGAGCACCGGCTCTGCCCTCTGGAACATGAACACATTTCAGTATTGATGAAAGTGTGAATCACCACAAGGTGACGTAAGGACTTGTAAGTTGCCAATGAAGAGCAGAGAGGAAACTTTAAAAGTTAGGGCAAGACAGAGCACAAGGACAAGCCAGAGAAGGGAAAAATTAGCAAGTGAAAGTAATTCTTGGCGAAATAATAGATTTAGAACAGTGTACTATAGTAGTGGAGACATCATCCACCCAGACACACATGGGCAGAATTAAGAGTAATCTCAGCAGAGAAATGCCCCGAAGAAAGCAAGTCGAGTCACAGATCTCACTAACTACTGGAGGACACAAACAATTTCTTTCCACCTAATATACTAAAAAAGCTCACCAAGACAACAAAGCCATGATTATTCTCACATTAATTACCCAATTTACAGATTGTCTAGTGCCCTTGCTGGATCTCTTTCTTCTTCCTACAGGATGGACTGGACATTTTGCTTCTAATTAGCAACTCTGTGAAAGCAAGTAGAGAAAGCCCAGTCAGTTTATTTCTCTCTCATTCTGGGATTTGGCAATAGGTTTGGGAGAAGGAGGTTAGGATGTGAAACTAATGATGAAAACACATTCTTATTAATACTAGATTTCACTGAACCTTCTTTGTCTGGCCTTCAGATTGCTGGAGAAAAAAATGCATTGAGTGGGTCCAATCTTAAATATGTAGTCTGAATTAGAAAACAGGCAGCACATTATACAGAGTGTATTTAAGTTCAGGTAGAACAATAAACAGAGCAGTTGTTTGGTTAGATGAACACTGGGAAATGGCTCAGATTGTTCAGACAAGCATTAAAACAAAAAATTGACCTTGGAAACGTCTAAAGTTCAATGATCCCTAATACAATATATAGGCAGAGATGTGCCTAGAAAACTCTAGTGCTAACTTAAGGAAAAGAAAAACCTTAACTGAAGACAAGGGACTGGCTTTAAGTATCCTGAAATGATCAGATGTGTAAAGGTATTTACAAGCACCAAAATGGACATCCTTTTTTCAAATGAAACAAGAGAGGTCCTTTGGTCTCCAAAATCGAAACATGTCACGCAACTGTGCCAGGCATACCTTGGAGATACTGTGGGTTGAGTTCCAGTCAAACCCTGTCACTACATTATCAACTAAGTTTATATAATATTCTAAATTATTGTTGTCTAAAAAGAACAAGGTTACCAGCATCTTCACCAGGAGTAGGTTCCATCTCAAGAAACCAGTTTCTTTGTTCATCCACAAGAAGCCATTCCTCATCCATTCAAGTTTTATCATGAGATTACAGCTATTCAGTTCCATCCTCAGGCTCCACTTCTAACTCTAGTTCTCTTGCTCTTTCCACCACATCTGCAGTTACTTCCTCCACTGAAGTCTTTAACCTTCAAAGTCAACCATGAAGGTTGGAATCAGCTTCTTCCAAACTCCTGTAAATGTTCCTATTTTAACTTCATCCCATGAATCATGAATATTCTTAGCATCTAGAATGGTAAATCATTTCCAGAAGGTTTTCAATTCACTTTGCCCAGATTCATTAGAGAAATCACTATCTATGGCAGTGACAGCCTTATGAAATGTATTTATTAAATAACAGAACCTGAAATTCAAAATTATTCCTTGATTCATAGACTAGAGAAGGGATGTTATGTTAGCAGTCATGAAAACATTAATCTCCTTGTACATCTCCATCAGAGCTCTTGAGTGACCAGGTGTATTGTCAATGAGCAATAATATTTTGAAATATTTTATGAATAATATTTTGAAAGAATCTTTTTTTTCTGAATTGTAGGTTTTAACAGTAGGCTTAAAATATTCAGTAAACCATGCTATAAACAGGTGGGCTGTCATCTAGGCTTTGTTGTTCCATTTATAGAACACAGGCAGAGTAGATTTAGCATAATTCTTAAAGGTTCTAGGATTTTCAGAATGGCAAGTTAGCACTCGCTTCAATTTAAGGTCACCAAGTTGAATTGGCCCCTAACAAGAGTATCACCCTGTCCTTTGAAGCTGTGAAGCTAGGGATTGACTTCTTCTCTCTAGCTATGAAAGTCCAAGATGGCATCTTCTTCCAATATAAGGCTGTTTCATCTACATGGAAAATCTGTTGTCTAGCGTAGCCACCTTCATCAATTATCGGAGCTAGATCTCCTGGATAACTTGCTGCAGCCTCTACATCAGCACTTGTTTCGCCTTGCACTTTTACGTTATGGAGATGGCTTTTTCCTTCAACCTCATAAACCAATTTCTGCTAGTTTCCAGCTTTTCTTCTGCCCCTTTGTCACTTTCTTGGTCTTCATAAAAATGAAGAGAGTTAAGGCCTTGCTCTGGATTAAGCTTTGGCTTTACGGAATGTTGTGGCTGATTCCATCTTCTATCTAGACCACTCAAACTTTCTCCCTATCAGTCATATGGTTGTTTTGCTTACTTATCACATGAGTGTTCACTGGAGTAGCATTTTTAATTTTTTTCAAGAATTTTCCTTTGCATTCACAACTTAGCTTAAGTGTTGGTGCAAGAGGCCAAACTTTTGGTCTGTCTTGGCTTCTGACATGCTTTCCTCCCTAAGCTTACTCATTTCTTGCTTTTGATTTAAAGTGAGAGCCTTAGAACTCTACCTTTCACTTGAACACTTAGAGGGCATTGTATGGTTATTAATTGGGGCCCAATTTCAATATTTTTACGTATCAGCGAATAGCGAGGACTTAGGAGAGGGAAATCAACAAGGAAACGGTGGGTGGAGCAGTCAGAACACACACAACATTTATCAATTAAGTTTATAGTCTTATATAAGCATGGCTCTTGATGCCCCCCCCAAACAATTTCCATAGTAACATCGAGGATCATTGATCGCAGATCACCATAAAGATATAACAATAATGAAAAAGTTCGAAATATTGTGAGAATTATCCAAATGTTACACAGAGACAGGAAGCGAGCACATACTGCTGGAAAAATGGCTTGGACAGACTTTCTCAAGGCAAGGTTGCCACAAACCTTGAACTGAAAAAAAACACGATAAAAGGAGGTACAGCAGGTACACCTGTACTTATGCTTCACAATCACTTCAGCACCTCTGTTTGTTACGTTCTAAGGTGAAGTAATCTAACTTTGTTATGCTAGTACTTCAGTCTACATTTAGAAACTTTTCAAATATTTTAATTTTATCTAAATGTTTTCCAACAGCCTGTTCCTTTTTATAAGAATCCTTCATTGTTCCAAGACACAAATCATATTGCTTTGAATTCCAGATGAAAATATTTTAGGCCTATTTATGACTGGATTTCAATAGACATGTATACACATGTAAAGCAGGTTCAACGTTACCTAAAAATGCACTTCAATAGGTCTTAGTGTGTTGATACTAACAAGCACTTAAGAAAATGTTTCCAGGTGGCAGGCACCTGCTCTGGCTTTGAAACACCAACCCCAAAACCTATAGTCAGGCACCAAAATGGGGAAGTGCAACAAACTATGTATTTCAGCACCTAGTAGTTTTGGCAGCTCATGTGGAACTGGTTATTGCCAGCTGGGCAGTTTGCCATTTCCTTGAGGCAAAATTAAAGTGGAAGATGCAAGGGTTTTATTGTAATTTTCTACCACATATTTATATCATTACGGGTTTTGTGCTGTTCTAGTCCCCACACAGTCTCACTGAATATCTTCTTATTATGTCACTGAGATTTGCAGCAAATATAGGATGATGCATGAAAACAAGTGGGCACTGTGTATAGTAAATGATTGCTGAAGATAACACTATGCCTTATCAGAAAGGGCTACATAATTTGCAGGGCTCCTTGTTCAAAAAACAGAGGCAAAGTGCCATTAAAAGTACTAAAATATCAAGCATTTTCTTTTCTTCTGTAGCTTCTCCCTCAACCTGCCATAGTGTTGTTTGTTTTTTAATGTGATCCCTCAGGCTCTGGGACAGCCTTGCAGTGAGTACAGACTTTCTGGGGTTCCACCCCATGTGCACCCCCACAGTGCACAGAAACTGCCCACTAAGCTAAGGGCTGAGTTCTCCCTCCCACCAGCTGCCAGAACAACACTCTGTGCACCAACTAGGGAAGTCGAGCCAGGCATCCCCTTTTCCACACACAGATCTACGGCCACAACGCACAGGCAGACAGATGACCCCCAGGAGAATCTCTGCACGAGAATGTATTAGGCGTCTAGATCAGGGATGGGTGAGAGGCTTGCCCCACTGAGGCATCCACTGTGGCATTCCTTGATGGGGCAGCCACATTGATGCCCTGTTCTGAGATCTGTAAGGCTCTTGTTCCAGATCTCAATCCTCCCTGCCAGGGGCTGTGAATATCAGCAGTTGTCGGGCAGGAGCAGGGAGGAAGAGGCCAGGTAGGCTTAGAGTCCTAGGAGGTGGGGAAGCGAGCAGCGGACATCCTAGAGAACCCATTCTAAGGAGGTGGTCGCCTGAACCAAAGCTTCAAGTCGTGGGGCGTGCTTCATTATCCTGCTGGGCTTCACTTACAAACGCGAATACAAACATAAAATTAAGAATTTCCAGACAGCAAGCTCAGAGCATTAAACCCCAAGTGACTATTGTCATTGATGAGTGATGAAGCTGGGCTGATGCACATAAAAATCCAAGGCCTGTGTTACTTCAGCACATATAGTAAAACTGGGCAATAGAGAGATTAGCACAGCCCCTACACAAGGAGGACACACAAATTTATGCGTTCCTTATTTTTATTTTATATAACTAAATACACACACATACACAAAACAGAAAACACATAAAACTGGAGAAATATGAGTAAACTTGGGGAAAGACGGATTGTAACCATGTCAATAATTTAGCTGTGACATTATACTGTAGTTTTGCAAAATGTCATTGGGAGAAAATGTGTGCAGTTACCCATGATTTCTCTCTATTGTTTCTTACAACTGCAAATTGTAATTGTCTCCACTAAAAGAAAGATCCAACGCCTGTTAAACGGACACATACAACATACAGGAAATCATTAACAAAACCACCTATATCTGGATATATTCAGAATATTAAATTGAATATAATTTGACTTTGATATGATATAAAAAGCAATCCTTAAAACAACTTACTCAAATATAAGTTCTTCAAACACCATGTTAACTATGTTAACTCCTTCTCTCAGGAGGAATGCGTTAAGCTCTATTTCTTGTTGAAACTTATCTATTACGGATAATATGAAAACATGAATTCTAGAAACTACAAAAATTCTGCGGAAACTGAAGTGGTCTCTGCAAAGGCATGCCTTTATTCATAAAAGGAGAAGACAATTGTATGTAGAAAAGCCTGAAATCAACATTAAAATTAAATTCTTGCATATAGAAAATTAATCTATATACCATTTAAAACTGGAAGTACATATTTTATGCTGCACAGTTACTTAATTTTTATATACAAAAGACAAAACAACTTGTCTGTCAGATCCTGAAACATCGAAAGCATAATAGGTACAATGAATTCTCCAGGCTAAGTTCCCAGAGGACCTCAGCCAGATGAGAATTCCATGTTGCTTTTTAGGACTGTGCATGTGTGCAAATGCCCAAAGGAGATCTTTCTTGTCACTGTCCCAGGGAAAGGGTGTGGCCAAGTCTGTGGGGCCTCAGAGACAGAGACAAAGAGCACCTATTTCTACTTAAACTGTGTTAAATGAGGTAATGGAAGAAACTCGCCTAACTCCACACAGCCCTATTTTCTACTGGAAATGCTCAATAGATCTTAGCAGCCAATATCAACAACAGCAGCATGCTCCCACTCTGATCTCTCAAGCGCTTAGCACCAACTCTCAATGTAAATAACGTATCCAATTACTTTATCTACCATTTCTTGCTCTGTCTGAAGATGCTCACAGCCAAGATCAGCCCACCTTTGGCTCTAGCCAGGACTTTGCAGAGACCTGAACTGTGTAAACAAAGAAAGAAGTTTGGGATCCAAATTAATTTTGCCACTGCTAACTCTGTACTTCTGGGTAAACACTGGGCTGCTTATTAGCAAAACGGAATTTGAATTTCAAAGATGAATGAATATTCATTCATTTTGGGTAATTACTAAGGCATTCAAAATACATTTGTTGAATGAAAGACTGAATTAATGAATGGATATATGTGCAGACTTCTCTCCCACCTGGCCTTTTTTTTTCCTCCCTCTTTACTAGCTAAATTCCCTTGCAGCTTCATTTTAAAGTTAAAATATCAAAGTAGAAGGGAAGGAACCACAAATAAAACAGCATTTTGCTCACAACTCCGCTTGACTGTATTGTTCTGTCCCAGTACATAATTAATCATTGCTGGTACCAGTTGGGTGTGGGTGTGCCAACAGCTCTATGTCACAGTCTGCCAGGTGTGGCAAATTACTGCATCTTCCGCTACACAAGCTTTGAGCCTGGGAGTCTACCAGACAGCACCTAAGAACCTCCCGAGGCAGGAGAGCAGTGTTGGCTGACTATCAACATCTCCTTGCTAGTGGTGCCCTAGTTCCGTTCTGACAGTCTCAAGTTCCTACGGATTCCTATGCTCCTGACTGAGCCGGTGTTGGAAGGAAGGGGGCTTTGCCCTGCCCCATCTGGGGACTTACGAGCTCTAAACAGCTTACCTCTTATGTCCGTATGTGCCCTAACCGCAGTCTGCTCACCTGACTTCGACACACTTTCTCAAACGTATATTCAAAAGCCTCTCCACACAGCTTAGGCTCGGATCCCAGGCTGGCTGCTTGCCCTGTCTAGAGGATTCCCTGCTGCCTCCATTGTTGGCACCGACACAAATGCAGCTTTGTATCTACTCACCACAGAAGCCTTGAATCTGTTCTTTTCTCTCACTGATTCCTTAGCGCTCCAAACTAAGCTAATTATATTTCATGCAATTTAATTAACTATATGCAAAATTTTTAATGACTAAGCAAAATACAGGCAAGAGCCAACTAGAATTGTTACCATACAAACAGTGTAAAGGATGGTTTAATATTTAAATAAGTAGCAATTTAAAAGAAGATGACAAAATACCTGGTTTAACATAGATGAACAATACAAAGTGTTCTGTGTTGATTCTTCAAAACTCGTTTTCTAAATTGTGCCATTAAAATTAACTGCAGCTCCAAATTCCCTGGTTAATTCAAGCTCTATTTGAGAGGTTTCTCACTAACTTTAAAACTAAAAAGCTACTAAAAAATGTGCACCTCTTAATCACCAAACAAAAATTACCACAGATGACCACACACTATAACATTAAATAATTAATCTTGATATGGGAAAACTGCCATTAGAAATACCTAAATTATTTAAGATAAATCAAGCATACGATACTTAGTTATTTCTTTCTAATCCACTTGCACATATAGTTAACATGAATACCCTAGTCTCATGATTTATACACTTTCGACATATTCTCACCTCTCCATTCCAGAAATTCAGAATGTACCCAGAGGGAAATTGTTGAGACTAAGATGTTAAACACGACAATGAAAAAAAAAAAATCCAAGTATAAAATACATGCCCTTGGCACAAACTCAGGTCTGAATATGAAAAAAAAAAACAGAAAATGTGGAAGAAATTTATTAACAACAATCTAACCATTAATAGATCCTGGAACAATTTACAGAACTATGCAATGGACCATTCACTAAGAATTCAGCTTAACACATCTTATAACATCCACCCTGCCTGGATAAGGGGACGTGTCTCCTTGTCTCAGGGTTCTTCCTAAGGGACCATTAAGAATGTAGGGGCTTTACAAGTCTAAGTGGACTCATAGTTCACTAAATACTTCCAACTGTGCTCCTCTTACAACACAACTCCAGCCCCATTTTTATTTTCTAGTACGCCTCAGAAATTGTAATAGTATTTGTGACTACCAGTTTAAATGTGATGCCTCTTTTCTACATATTAAAAATATCATTTCTTCATTAACTTATTTCTACCTTCAGTGTAGGTATAAGCAAACAGAGAAATTTAATAAACTGAGTGCAGTCATGTCAATTGTTAATCAGAATTCTTCTTAGAAAGTTTTTCTCAGCAGTTTACAGAAATCAGTACAGAGAGAAAGCCAGGCTTCTGGAGCTGCCACCGATGCTTAATAAAAGAACTAACTATGTGCTGCACACTCAGGAAGGACAACAGAAATGGGGTAGCAGGGGGTGGATTTTCATTGTTTTTAAAAATATGTTTTATGGTTACTTAAAACTACTGTTATGAAATTTATATAACATAATTAAAAGAAAAATTGTTACCCACAAATGCAACATTTAAATTACCTGTAAAGTTATTTGCTTTTTAAGTTCTCATCATATGAAGTCCAACATACGAACTTCTTTTAGTTGTCTACTAACCTTAAGTCCTAGGTGGTTTTTTTCTCTTAAAATATATCCTCAGCCACATCATTAATAATTATCAGAAGCTTATACTTACTGACTTTGCCCTCTATGAAGATGCTGATTTAGGGCTTCTTTAGCTTTGCTGACAGTTTTATATTTCAATGGTTTGTAAAAGTTGTCATCCAAGATATTATTTCCTCAATAACATAAATAATCCATTCCATGTAACCTAATGATTACTAAAAATGGTCTTCATATATTATTGAAAGTCCCCAAAAGCTCCCTGACGTCTAAGAGATGATGTTTTCTCATGCTTCAATATAAAATAAACTACCAGTGACCTACTAGGCTTCAAAAATGATTCACTTTAATTACACTTAGATAAAAGACATTAAGGCCTGAAGGACTACAACAAATTTTCTAAATATACATTTATATACTCTACTTTTTACGTTAGCTGGAGCATTTTTTAAGGGTGATGACACACTTCCTTAGATCATGCCTGGAAATATATTTTCTTTTAATTTATATACCTGACACCTGTGAAATTTTAAACTAAAATAAATGTTCTTTACAAGAACTATAGAGTAGGCTTCTGCCAAATCAAAATGATGACATGCTGTGAGTGCTCAGAGGGCCCAGGGGCACATATAAGGTATTTAGCCTTTAATAATGCCTTCTCTCTACCAACTCAAAGCACAGGGATGAGTGGCAAACTGACACATTTTGACTTTAGGAAAGACTAAATTTCAAAAAAGATCCACATTTCTTCAGGGAAGACTCTCCTGTGTCTCTGAAAAGGACCCTGTGAAGTGCTGTGAACTCTGGTTTCTGCTCAGTCAGACCATGAGGAACAAGGATGAGTGCAGAACGATTGGGAGGAAGAGGGAGATTTACTTAGCAACACATACCATGTACTACGTTATAGGTGCTGTTCTAAGTACTCTACAAATACTGGCGCAGTAAGTCTTCATAACAACTTTATGGGTAGATACCACTGAGTAATCCCCGTTTTACAGATGACACTATAGAGGACAGAGAGATGGAGTAACCTGCGTGAGATCAACTTCTGGGCCACAGTCTGAACCCAAGTAGCAGGACTCCAGACTCCATGCTCACAACTGCCCTATCCTGCTTCTGTCCAGCCACTGCAGAGTTAGAATTCCCTAATTCTTCTCATAAACTCCACCCAAAAATCCAATAAAGAAAAAAAAAAGAAAACATTGTGATTACAAAAGAAAATAAAAGTGTTTCACTTTGGCATTTTTTTTCCCTTCTCAGTTAAAATCAACTATTATTTTATTGAAAAAGATTGTCTTCCAAACACAAATGACAAAAACAGCAGGGAAGGAAATGCTATTTTCAAGTTTCTAGGAGGTTATCATAAACAATGAAGAGAGAAAAACAAATTAAAGTTTAAAAAAAAATAGCATTTGACAGTATTTCTTTTACCTTGCTGCCTATCACAATTTGAAAGCACTGTGTTCAGTGGCTGTACTGAGCATCCTAAGGTGTGAAAATGAAAGATGACCACGCTTGGAAAGAAAAGAGAAGCATATTGTAAGCAAGTGTAAATGCACAGTAAGGTCTGAATGTTGTGGAAATAAGCCCAGGCTGCTTCTCAATTCATGAGTTTAGCTGAGATGGCAGAACAGATGACAAACAACAACAAACAGAAACACCATACCACACAATTCTCTCCAATAGTGGGGATAAATATCCATAGCAGTTTAATTTAATCTGATGCTAATTTACTTTCTTGTTCAACCAGTCTAAATATTTACTATCTATTAAATATTCATGTATTGTGTTTCAATACCTTCAGGGTTTTATTCTCCAAGGAATTAATTTATAAATACCTATAGTCGAAATAGCACACTTTGCTCAAAATAACAACAAAAGCTTTTATTCAAAGACTTAATATCAATTAATTGGTCAAAATATGGGCCTGAAAGAGAATTCAGTCTTCTTGGCATTTAAGATTTCAAAACTGAAAAGAATATTTCACTTGAAAAAAAAAAAAACTTTCACCTATTCTTTAATACAACTATTTTGTTTGATTTTAGTGTCAATGGAAATGCAATAATAGGTATTTTATTTCTACTTGCAGTACCAGAAAAGCCTATTTATTTACCAAATATCAGCATGTTCAATCCGCTAGTTTTGTATACAAACTTTTTTTAAAGGATCTGTTTTTTTCTATGTGAAGTTTCACAAATAATATCAACGTACTCAAAGAAAATTAATTAATAATTTTAATGTGCTAATTATTTATATTAGATATGGTAATAGCATATTAGTACTTCAAATCCAGCTACTTGTTTAAGAAAAATAAATGATTAGGCAAAATCTACTGACCCGTCAAATCCCAAAATAAGGAATGTTCTATTACAAAGGGAGGTGGAGTACACTGTATTCTTCAAAAAGTCAATGTCATAAAATACAAAGAGAGATTGTGGAAATGTCTACATTAACAGAAGGGAAGGGAAGAAGATATAACACTGAAATGCAATACCTGACCCTAGGCTGTATCGTGTGCTGGGAGGAGAAAAATGCTTTAAAGGAAAGTATTGGCTCCGTTGATAATACTGAAATACAAATGGTAAGTTAAAGTATTTCATCAATAATAGATTTATTGAGATTGATAACTACACTATGATTGCATAAAAAAGTACCCAATCCTTAGGAAATACACATTGAAGGAGACAGGTGGAAAGGGCCATGGTACATAATATCCTCAGATGGTTCTAGAAGAAAAAGGTCTGACAAAGAGAGGGAGAGAACACAAACGATAAAGCAATGGGGTAAAATGTTTAGGTGAATCTGGGAAAAAAACTGGAGGAACATTCTTTGTATTATTTTTATTGTTGGCAAATTTTATATAAATTTGAAACTATTTTCAAATAAAATGTAAAAACAACAACAATGAAAAACTATTGACCTGAATCAGCAGGATAAATTCAACCCCATAAATTGACCTCACTCTCTGCAGGACAGAAGCACAGAGTCCCTGACACCTGCCCTCAAGGTACTGATATTATGTTACAGACTATCACAGACATTCAAGTCTCAAAAGATGCTGGTCCGCATGGAATGCCCATTATTGCTAACACTCAGGTATCTCCACTAAGGCATTACTGCACATGTTCCAGGTCCTCGGCCACTATAAATTCAGCTTCCACAACAAGAAAGTGAGGCACATCCACCCTAAACACAATGGCTGCAGAATCATAAGGCCACCCTACACCAGCCCTGGAAATAAGGATAATCCACACCAGCAAGCCAGAGGCAACACCTCTGGCTACAATTCTAGAGGTTTGACTAGGTGAATATTTATTCAGTGTCTACCATGTGCAGGCAGTGGGTTCTGTGCTAGAAAGAGAAAACATGAATCTTTGGCACTAATCTTAAGGAATTTACAGCCTAAGGAGAAAAAAAGCATATAATTCTATAATTACAATAGAATCCATGAAATGCTGCTGTAATGAAGGTGTGTTCCAAGTGTCCTGAGAAGGCTTCAGTGAAAAGATAAGACATATTAATCAGTTATTTGATAAATATTCACTTTGTCAGGGAAAGGAAACTTAGGAATGAATTAGTGTTCCCCTAGCTGACAGAGAAAGAAGTGAGAAAGGAATTCCAGGTGAAAGCAACTAATAACACAAGACAATGGCAAAAAGTCATACAAGTCTAAGGTGCTTTCATTGAAAAGTAAGAGGATCAGTGTGGCTGGGAGCACGGCATCTCCTGGGCATGCGGATAATGGGGAAGGTAAAACCAATCAGGGTCAGATCCTGAGTGGCCTTGTGTAACATGCTAAGGAACCACAAGATAAATCTGTGGAGGGAATGGTAGAATATTGTCAGCAGGATTTTTTTTTTTTTTTGGTTAGGAGACAGGGTCTCCTACATTGCCCAGGTTGGCTTAGAAATCCTGGGCGTGGCTTAGCCTCCTGAGTAGCTGGGACTAAAGGCAAGCACCACCATGCCCAGCTGAGCAGGAAAATTTAAGTTATGAAATTTTTCTTCTAGAAAGACATTGTGATTGAAATATCGAGTACAAATCATCAAGAAAAGATGGGAATTAGAAATAACGTTTCACATGTAGTTGCACCAGTCCTCAAATGTTGTGATCCGAGCTTAAACTGAGACAACATAAAGAAAGAAAGAGAGAGACGAGGTAGAATGAGTAGGACTCAGCAACCACCCGACTGAGCACAATGAGGTATGGCAGGGGCAGAGGGTAAGGTGATGAGCTTCCTGGCTTATACTTTGGGGATCATTAATAGTGATGGGGAATAAAGGGAAAGATGAAGTCAGCTTTGAACATATGGAGCTTGAAATTCCAGCGTAGCATGCTTAGAGATGCTCAATACAGAATTTAGGATTATGAGAAATATAGCGAAGTTCAGAAGAGAGATAAGGGTAAATATTAAAATGCTAGGGTTACACTGATGATTAAATATAACATTGTTTTCTTGTATTCTGTAAGGAAGATTGTGTAGATTGAGGAGACTGCTAAAACAGATATTTTAAGATTATCAGAAAGAAAAGAAACCAGATGAAGGAAGGAGAATAAGTAGCAGCCACAGTTACGTGGTAACCTACAGTATATGGTATATTGTTTGTTTGTGTACAGGTCAGGTGCCCAGTGACCACAGCTCAACCAGCATTCAATCCACTAAGGCCTATCAGGCACCAGACGCTTTGCTAGAACCCAACTGTTACAGCAGCCCAGCTTTCTGCTCTTTCTGAAAGACACAATGACTTTGAAGTTTGAATAGAGACAGAATGCAAGTAAAATTCTCATTCTATTCACTTTCTCCTTACATACTGAACTGCAAAATTAAACAAAGGACTTTATTTTAAAAGGAAGCATAATCACAAGCACACTAGAGCCTTTATAGACACTTAGGGCTTCTAAAGCAACACAAAGGTTAAAAAGGTTCACAAACTAATTCTTTTTTTAAAATAATTTTTAGTTCAAAATATTAAGGGGGTATAAGTGTTTTCATTACATGGATGAATTGTGTAATGCTAAAGTCGGGGTTTTTAGTGTGTTCCTCTTTTAAAAATTATTGATGGGCAAAACAGTATAATAAACCATTGTTAAAATAATATAAATATTCTGACTAGAATACAGCAATACCGGGCGATTCTAGGTTAAACAATAGTATCCTGCACATAGAATGCCTCCAGATGCACAGCTGAGAGCATGTGTGCCTGCGCACACACACCCACACACAACCTCCGCAAACAGACTTCACAGTCAGAGCAACCTTTTAAACACTTTGCCTTTATCACCCACAGCGACCACCAGTCTAGTGCAATCATCTCTCCTCTCACAGAGCCTGTGATACCTGTAATCAGTAACTCAGCATAGCAACCAGGTTTTGCAACTAACTCCATGAACCAATTTATTCTGTATTTAACTTTTTTCTTTTTAAATTTTATGATTAATTTACTGCCCAGATATTCAGTGTTTCTGGCCTCCCAGGTCACTATGGAAAGCAATCTGTTTTTCTTATACAATCATTTGAATAAATAATACTCAATTATCTGACTAAAAGTAGTCATTATACATGACCTACAGAAAATAATCACTCACAGATCAAGTTTAGTAGCTTCAAAAAATGACGTAGGTATGATTTCTACAGAATCCTTCAAGTGTTTTCTTTTCTCCAGAAATTATCTGAATTTCATCCTATGTGCATTGCACAATTTTCTTTTTCCATTTTGTGAATATTTCTCTTGGGTCAATATTCACTTTATGCCTTTCTAATTCAGCAAATAAAAGTTCAGATCCAAAATGGCTTTGCTGTTTGTCTAGCATGTTAACAGAGAAATAATTATTTTAGTGCTTCAATTTGGACAGTCAAAAAGATGACCTTATGCTGAACCTCCTGTAAGAGAAACAGTACTGCTTATAAATAAAATCTCATGCTGACAGATCCTTAGCTTCCAAAGGAAGAAAGCAATCACTATGTTTGCAAGCAGTTAACGTTCTGCCCTTTATTTTAGGTACATAATATCTAGATTTTCATCAACATTTTTTAAAATGTTGCTCTAAGTACAGAATCCTGGGTTTTGTTCATGCATATCTGGAAACTATTCGGTTAAAGGAATATCCCACAAGCAGCTAGGATGCAATCTTTACTGATTCCTTCTAAAAAGAAAATACTCCTACAGTTCTTGGTTCAGTCCCACAACATTCCTAAAGGGACATCTGACTAAAGAAGAGGTAGACATTTCTATGAAGAATCAAATTAAAAAAAAAAAAAAAACTCCAAGGAAATTTTAAAGTTAAGCCAGAAGTAAGTCAATTATACAAAAGACTAATTCAAAATTGGAAACAGTGCAGTAGGTTTAAAAGTCACATTTTGAATTAAACAGACCTAAACTCCAGCATTTACAGGCAAGGTAACCTTAGACAAATTATTTGACTTGGCTGAGACTCCGGACGAAAGTAATTGAATACACTATGTGAATCAACTAAGCCTAGCACTTGGTATGCATAGGCACACACTAAATATCACTTTTCTCCTTGGCTTTCCAGTTGATATTGTAAATAACAACATGATTAAGGAATTCTATTATTTTCCATTATGTGTGAGTGGTGTGTATTTCAGTGATTATATGCCAGTCTGTAAATGAAGAATATCATAAAATATTCCATTTTGATACATGTTAAATAACCATCACCAGTGAATTCACAAGCTGTTATTTTTAATGTTTGTTATTTGTAGAGCCTATGTGTTCATAGAATAATGCAAAAGAAAAACCAATTCAAATGCAGACATGTTAAAGTATATATTTGATTAATAGATATAACAAGGCTCATAATTTAAAAATATACTGGGTCCCAACTCCATTGGATTGATTGTTGCAAATGACAAAAGCACCAATGAGTGCTACATTAGCTCTTCCTCTGTACTACCTAGCAAACTGGATCAAACACAAAACACTCTTTAATGGGGTGCTGTCCTCATTACATAACCCAGCAGCTAACATAAAAGGGAAGAAGGTCAAGTGCCCTTTTGTATAACTTCTTAAGTAACAGGTCAGAAGACATAGCCTGGCGTGGTGGTGCATGTCTGTAGTCCCAGCTACTCGGGAGCCTGAGGCAGAAGGATCGCTCGTGCCCAGGAGTTTGAGGTTGCTGTGAGCTAGGCTGACACCACGGCACTCTAGCCTGGGCACAGAGTAAGACTCTGTCTCAAAAAAAAAAAGAAGAAGAAGACAGAAACATTAGAATGAGACAATTAAAAGTTGTTAATAGAAAAGCACAAAAAAGGTTTTTAATCTTTGATTTCCAATTGTAAAGATTCCAAAATATCATATTCACATTAATAAACATTTTTCAACTTAATGATAAATAGCCACCTGCTGAAGTCGAAGAAACAGGAGCCCACTCCTAATTGGAAACAGCAAGATTGTGTGTATTTTCCATTGTGTATTTTGGCTCTCCAAATGTTCAATTTGAGAACTCTGAGGCAAAGCCTTAGAAACTCCCCCTGTTCTCCCTAAGCTGACACATTCTTGGGACACTGCATGCGTTCAGTATAATCAGAATATGCACAGTTGGAATGCAATGCTTGAGGCCCTTGCATTTTTTAATCAGTTTGTGTGAATTTTAAGTGAGTTATCAGCTCTGGTGAGGATATAGCAATTATGTATTTGGAAAGTTCTTAAATGGAAACAATAGGACACAAATGTTCTAATGTTCCTTTATTCATTTCAGAGAAACAGACTCTGCCACACTTACTACCTTCTGCCAAAGTCTACAAGAATCAAACTTAGTGTTAGCCAACTAAGCTAAATAATGTTTGTCCAAGTTTCCAAAACAAGTTTTCACAATTTTCCATTTATGAAAATGAAAGGTAAGAACTATACTTTAACATTTTGAACAACCACAATGATTTAAAATAAACTTTATTTTTAACTCTCCCATCCCCCTTCAAAAGCCCCCTAGTCACCATTTTTTAAGTAGCAGCAGCAGCGGCCGTTTAGTGCCACCTTCCTTATCTGCTAAATGAAATCTATCAACGGGAGGTCTATTTAGAGTCAGTATCATTTTCTGTTCAGGACCCCATACCAATATTCAGGAAAAAAAAATGTCAGGCTCTCCAGTTATAAAAAATAATTTGTCAAAAATATTACTCAATCAAATCTATCTAATGATCTGTCAAAAATATTACTTGAAAATCAAATAACCTGACATCAACAGAATATATTCATACACAAGGAATTTATGCACTATACTGATGAAAGTATTCTACCAGATATCCTGTTAAGTACATTCTTTACTGGTTGCCAGTACAGGCCAGTGATTTGGAGATAGTTACGCAATCAGCCATATGAAATCTCCAGGTAGATTCCTGAGGATGTGTCTTGCTTGTATTTTTTTAAAAAATTAGAAATCCCTGTTATTGCAGACATTCCAGCATTTGTTAGTAATGATGACATCATATTATTTGGTGCAACTGGACATTAACACAGTAGACATCCCTTTGTCAGTACATACTGAAAAAGCCAGAGAATTATCACCCCAACAGGGAATCCTTTCAGATTAATGATGTATTCTATGGAAGGACTGGAATATCCAGGCTTTTTATTGAGTATGAGAATTTTCCAAAGAGATATATGACTTTTGGTTCAAAATCTACTAGACTGCCACTTTTCCTCAATTCAAAGATGTGTAGTATTTTCTGGTTTCAGAAGAGAGATTTTTCTCAGGTTACATGTGCCAGGAAATACGTTAGGTACTTCCTAACGAAACAGCACTGAAGACTTAACACAGACCAAATGGCAGAAGAGTGTATAAAAAGACTATTTCTTTATAGTGTCATGAGTACTATGATAGATGTACCAAAAGGGGAACATGTAGCAAATATAAGGTCTGAAAAAATGATACTTGAGCTGACATTTGAGAGAAAATAAGTAGTAGTCATTCGTCAGGCAAAGAGTCATAACTTTGAAAGTGTGTGTACATGTATGCATTTGTATATGTGTGTTTTCGTTTGGGGTCACTACCATGATGCAGGAGAAGTTCACTCTAATAAAAGCAGCATAAATTTCAGTGGTGAGGATGAAGATGACAAGTAGACACTTGCCAGATCATCCAAGATTGTTTATAACAAGTTTACACCATGGCAGGAACCTAATCCCTAAAGAGGTAACTACTAAAAGAATTTAAAGAGGATAGTGACATGGTTTTATTTTATATTTTAGTCTGCTACATAGAGTAGAATTTTTAAAACTGGACTGTTTATCAACTGTAACTTTCCAGCCTATCAATATTTTGTCAACATGGTAGTGTGTGAAAGATATTTTTTCCCATCCGATTGTGTTGGGCTAAATTATGAGAAACGTGGTTATGTTGTTCACTTCCTTCTCCTCCACAGAAGGTAAGAGAGTCTTTGCTTTCTCTTGTTTTTTGGGTTTTTATTTTTCCCCACCAAAGTGAAAAATAACACCTATGCTTCGATTTTGCTCTCTAAACATTATGCTAGGTCTTCTTAGAAACAGGGGGTTCATTTATGCCACAAATGGTAGCTCATGAAATCCTTCCAGTCCATCAAAGTAAATATTACCATCTACCCTTCAGGAAAGGCAACAACTGGGACATGTGGGAATTACGGTTAGACAGCAGAAAGAAAAAAAATTGGATACATTCTCAGGACTCTGAATACAGACAGTATGGCCTTTGACTGGTGCTCCTTCACCGGGCCATGCTTCCTTACTGGCAGCCTTCTCTTCCCCTTCATGGTGCCTTGGGAACCACGCTACTCAAAGCATGGGTCAAAGACCAACCACAGTGACTTCACCTGGGAATATGCTAGATAGACAGAATCAAAGGCTCCTCCTCAGGCCCACTGAATCAAAATTCAGATTCTAATAAGATCCCATGGTGATTCATTGCACATTAAAGTTTGAGAGGCACTACCTTAGAATATGGCCAAACTACTAAAAAAAAAAAAAAATTCCACACTGGTGTAACTTCTCTGATTTCCTACTCTAGGGTAAAATTATTAAAATATTAGTGAGTGGAGCAATAGGATTGCTTTGGGGGAAAAACCAGATTTAAAGATCTCACTCTTATATTCCAAAAGATGGTGCTATCATTGGTTCGACCGTCACCTTTAATTACTCACGGAGTTCTTTTCCTCTGACACCTCCTTCTCTGTCGGTCTCTCTCTTCCTCCCATGCTATCTCCTCCTCTCATAGCTTTTCCACGGCATTTCCTTGGCCTCCTTTTGTTTTCCCCTTTTCTTCTCACTCTGCTTTAATACTCTTCCATTTCTCCATTGATTCTACTCTCTTTGACTCTCACTCCAGTTTCATCCTTGCGATTCTCTTACCCAATAGTAGTAACAAGTCACATTTATGATTTTATTCTCCTTGACTAACACGTGCCTTGCTAGTCTCTGGATCTTTAAGGGGAACAAAAAAGTCCTCGATCTCTGAATTTACATGCCCTTAAAGAAATTCAATGGGTAAAGAATAATACTGATCCCAGATGTTTAAAACACACACACATGCACTCACATGCTTTATCATATAAATCTTAATCAGAGATAGGACCAAACAAAAATGTACTGAATTAGGAATAAACACCTTGAAACCATCTGTGGAGGTTTTAAAAGTGGCCACACATTTTTCAATGCTCCGTCATTGAGAGGTGAGGTGTGTATCGTTTTCCCTGAAATCTGGACAGGCTTGTAACTGCATGAACCAATAGAATGTAGTAGAAATAACAGTATGTAACTTCCTAGGCTAGTCCTTAAGAAACAATGGAAATTTCTTCTGGATCTGTTGCACCTCTCTCTCTTGAGAAGCTTTCTGTTAGAGGACCCCTTTTGGAAACCAGCTGCCATGTTGTGAGAAGCCCAGGCCACACAGTGTGGACAGGGATGGGCAGTCCAGTTCATGGTCCCAGCAGACCCCAGTCTTCAACCATCCCTGTCCGCAAGCCAGATATGGCAGTGAAAAAGCCTGCAGATGATTCTACCCCACCCACTCCAGTCTTTCTAGCTGAGACCCCAGGTATCACGGAATAGAGACTAAAAAGCACTCTGTACCCTAATTCCTGACCTACAGAATCCATGAGCATAATTTTAAAATAAGCTGTTTTATGTCAATAAGTTTTAGGATGATCTATTAAACAGCAATAGATATTGGACTAGGTCTATTGTTAAAAGAAGTAAAATCCACTACAACATCTTTTGGGTATCTCAGCACCAGAACTTCCTTAAGTAGGATATAAAATAAACTGCCTTACACAAACTTAATGAAGAGTGTCACAGTGTGCTTTTAATTTTTACCTTTTTTAACCTTCTTTTAAGATGTGCTTTTTAGGCTTGGTGTGGTGGCTCACATCTGTAATCCTAGCACTCCAGGAGGCCGAAGCTGGCAGATCGTTTGAGCTCAGGAGTTCGGGACCAGCCCGAGCAAGAGCAAGACCCCATCTCTACTAAAAATAGAAAAAATTAGCCGGGCACGGTGGCACATGCCTGTAGTCCCAGCTACTCAGGAAGGAGGCTGAGGCAGAAGGATCACTTGAGCCCAGAAATTTGAGGTTGCTGTGTGCTAGGCTGACACCACGGCACTCCAGCCAGGGCAACAGAGACTCTGTCTAAAAAAAAAAAAAAAAAATGATGTGCTTTTTAAACTATGAGTATTTAAAACAAAATTTCTAATGTGGAAGAAATAAAAAGGTTTGTTTTGTTTGTATGTTTGTCTGTTTATAGCTACTCTTGATATAATAGGAGACCTTTTTTTAAGGAAGTACCCCTAGGCATGAAGCCCATCATAACACAGCATTTCTCCCCTAACACAGAAACCTCACATTTAAGAAAAATAGAACCTGTTCAAGTTGAACTTCCCCACTTAAATCCTATCATTATGCATACTTTGAACCAGATGTTCCTAGTCACGTCCTGTTTCTTTTTTTTATTTCACTAAGTTCATATTTACTGCTAAAATATTTCTTTTAAACTTTCATTTGCACATCAGGGAAAATAAACAAAACACAAAAATGAAAGACAACTGATTCACTTATTTTTTCTAGGCTGACAGATTTCATAGAAAGTGCTTTTGTAATAAAAAAAAATATTAATGAAGTAGCAATGTTTTGTGCAGACATTTGCTCCTCTGTCTACTTCATTTATAAATACATTTTAATGAGGTAATAGAGGCTACACAGCTCTGCAAGTGTTCCTTTTTCTAACATTTGTTCTGAATTCAAAGATTAGAAACAGCTAATCTGCTGCATTTTGGGGGCTGGTTTATGAATATAGCATTTAAAGCACATTGTTCGAGCATCTGGAAAGCTAACATCTCATAAATAGCCCATCCTCCCAAACATATGATTAGACAATAAGGGTAATCTGAAATTTGTTTAAAATCAGTAGCCATAAAGCAGATACAGTGTACTACAAATTGTCCCTTCCTCCCTCCCCACCCTCCACCCCAGAGTGTGTATTGAAACATAGCTTAATGGGCCTTCCTTTGCCAAGAAGACATTCAGAGTGGAGTTTGTCTTTGTACAATTAAATTACGCACATTGTCAAATCTTCTCATTTAAGAAATCTATATTTTACTGAATTATATCTAAGAATTAAGGCAGGTCTACTCTGGAGGTACTTTGTGTTTCCTCAAATGTATGTGCATGTATTTACGTGCGTGTATATGTGTATTTCATCAAAACAATCATCAGACTTAATAAAGCATGTGGTTCAAGTAGACAGAGTCTATCTTCTACTCAATACTTAGAAAAAAATCACATATAGCACAACTGGGAGTCATAAATATACCAAGCATATTGCAATATCCTGGAGAAACTTATTATCTAAAAGAAGATTCTAAGAAGGAAAATATTTTTTATGATTAAAGTGTCCCATAATTTACCTGTTCCGTGAATTTAAACTTTAAAGTTATGGCCTTAGTAGCTAAAATGCATTAAATGATAACACTTGTCAGGCACAAAGCTAAGTGCTCTGCATGGATTATGTTATATATGCCTTAATACAACCCTATTAAGTAGGCACTACTTAATCCCCATTTTACAGATGAGGAAACTGAGGCAAAGCTTATTTACCAGATAGTCCAATTACCATACAGCTACAAAACTTAAAGAATTTTTAAGTTTGGAAGAAACATTTAGGATGGCCTAATAAAACTGTCTCATTTTATAAATGGGAAACTGAGGTCAGGACTGTTTAAGGCCAAAGTCAAGTCAGTAGCAGAACAAGATCTAAACCCGGTTCTTCTCACTCTCAGTCCTGTAGTCATTAAAATGTTTTTTATTTATCATTCTGCATATGGGCTCTAAATTTGCTGTGTATTCTTCTAGTCCATGCTTTAATCATTCAATATTTCATCATTTATTATAGGTTTCATAACCAATATATATAGAATTATTTTGTTTATAACATTATGTTATATCCTATAAGACTGTTGCTTTATCCCTCAAAATTATGCTTGGGGGACCTGTCCATGTTAATACATGCATATATACCCAGGTCATTATTTTTAATTTTTAGTTATATTTATCCTACTCATATACCATAATATTGTCTAAGTTGTTTTTGTTTTTCCTTACAACAAATAATGGTACAGGGAATATATTTATACGTATCTCCTTGCGCTTATTTGCAGACGTTTCTGACTCAATGTATGTGTGTATTTGTAAAGATGTATATGTATAATACATTTCCAAAGTGATTGGACTTACACTTTCACCCACTATGTAGATAGTTCCCACCCCACCACTATCACTTTATCTTCTCTAATGCATCATTTCGTCAAAATTCTGAAGTTTTTTTTGGTGAATAAATTAAGGGTTACTCTCACTCTTAGTTCATGCATTTCCCTGATTACCATTAGGGCATTAATTCTGATGGTTTATATTTACTCTTCTTTAAATTCATTTATCATTCACCCATTTTTCCATTGGCATGTTTGCCTTTTTCTTACTGATTTATAAGATTTCTTTCTATTTGTCTGTTAAATATTTTCTTTCAGATTAAGTTGGCCTTTAGCTTTGTACTTGGTATCCTTAATTATACAGGAATTTTAATTTTGAGACAGTAAAATTTATCTACTTTTTCTTCTTGTTTAGCACAATCTAATCAAATTCATAACAGCATATATGCTTTTCATCCAAAATGTTTAGAAATAGGCACCCTAATTGTCACTTACTCAGAGAAAATTGAGAAAAGAAAAAGAATGGGACGAATTCCTTCTTTGCAGTGGGTAAAATGCCTCAAAGTGACTATTTAAATCCTTGGATATTATCAATAAAATTCAGAATCCATTTTGTTTTAAGTGGAATTTTCCTTTCATTTTATATTTTTATTTTAAAGTAAAATATTAAAATATTTATAATTTGTATTAAAATAACATTATTCACATTAATAAGGCTCCCTGAAACTATTAAATAATTATAAATGTTATCAATTGGCACATCTGTGGTAGCTCATTTTATTCCTTTCCCATTTGGGTATCACACTTTGCATATGCATCCTTCTTTCTTGAAGTCCATTTTTTTATTACTGAGGCAACCTTCATATTTTTAAGCTTTCAGAGAAATTAAAATACAAGCTGTATATACAATTGAAGAATAGTACATAAGAAAAGAGACTATGGGCAGGCATGAGGCATTTTGGAAGGTCAAGGTGAAAGGATTGCTTGAGACCAGGAGCTCAAGACCAGTCTGAGCAAGAGCGAGACCCCTGTCTCTACAAAAAATAGACACAGGGTGTGGTGGCAGGCGCCTGTAGTCCTAGCTACTTGGGAGGCTGAGGCAGGAGGACCACTCAAGCCCAGAAGTTTGAGGTTGCTGTGAGTTGTGATGACACCACTACACTCTAACCATGGTGACAGAGAGAGACCTTGTCTCAAAGGGGGGAAAAAAAAGAAAGAAAAAGAAAGAAAGAAGGAAAGAAAAGAGACTGTAGGGGTAAGTTCAATTTTTCCTATAATTTATTAACTATAAAATATTTCTTTAAAAATATATGGTATCTCAAAAATGTAAGGGTAAAAAGCTATTTAATTTTTGAAAGGTGGCACCTAACAAATGTTTCTCCTCTCCTCAATTATTGTTTTGGAAATCATGTGAATGAGCAAATAGTACTTTAAATAGCTCTTCACATCTATCAATTTGCCATTAGTTGTGTACCCACAGGTAAATCTCTCGACCTCCTTTTCCTTCTGTGTAAGATAATATAATTAAGGCAAAATGATCATCAAAACCCTATTCCTTTATAATAAATCTGTTAAACTACTCACACACAATCTATTCTCAAGGGCCAAAAGAGCATTTACAGCAGCTATGAAACTAAAATTTCTATGTAACATTTAGCTACTCAAAATGGGATGGGCAACTTCCCTTCTCTAACATAGCTACTGAAATAAAAACCATTACTCACAAACCAAGGGCAGTATGCTTCAGAGGAAATGGATTCTGATGATGTCACATGGATATTTATTGCTGCTTCCAGAACAGACAGAATTGAACAACCTTTCCTTTCCCATCAAGTAGGAAACATTTCAGTATACGAATATTTATAATGTAGAATTCCACTTTACAATTGACTCCATATCCATTTTCTAAGTGATGTCCAAAGAACTTTACTTTGGTTGATTTATCTTCCTATACATTGAAATTGCTATTTGTTGAATTCAACCAATTTCTATTTCATATATAAAAAGTAATCCCTTTTACTCCTCTATTTTCTATCCATCACACCCATTACTGACTAGATAGTAGTGGGTTTGAAAAGAAAAAAAGAAAAAGAAAAGCTCTCAAGAGAGCAGCTATTCAAACCTCTCAAGGCAAAATACAGAGCACAGGAAGACAGCTCGCTTCCTAAAGAGCATCTTTCTCAATCTTCCCCTGATGGAGATCCTCTCTATAGGTTTCCTAAAGCAATAGGCCTATTATTTCTCTAAAAAATAATTATATGGATTTTAATATTAAATTATATGCATTCATAAAACTTTAATTTGTTTTAAACCACACAAATATTTTCAAGCAGGGTTTCTCAGTAAAAACACTGTTAATGAGGTTTTTGTTGTTGTTGTTGTTGTTGTTTTTGAGACAGAGTCTCACTCTGTTGCCCGCGCTAGAGTGCCGTGGCGTCAGCCTGGCTCACAGCAACCTCAAACTCCTGGGCTCAAGCGATCCTCCTGCCTCAGCCTCCCTGTTAATTAGTTTTATCAAACTGGCTCTGCTACAGAAGCTGTCAGCTGTTCATTGTTCTGGTAGAAGAACTCATTAATCCAGGTTTTGATTTGGGAAGAAATACAGCTGTGTCATTTATCTAGTTGTTATTGTTGACACACTATTGTCTAACTTCCATTTTTTCTTATTTGTTTAAAATAGTCCTGATTTTTTTAAAACTGACTTTTCCCCTCTAAAATAATTCAGTCCAGTTTATAGCACAAACATCACTGATAGTTCAATAAAATATTTATTTTTCCTTACCATAAGTCTTCACATATAACTAAATTCTGGGTTTAGCTAGCCCTAAAATTTAGAAACAAAGTGAATTAACAAAGACAATCATTTAATTATTTAATGATTGGTTTTCCAGTTTAGAGATAATTTACATAGAGTTAATTTTTTCTCTCACTGCTTTTTGTTCCGTTTCACCAAGTATTAGTGGCACTATCTTATAAAATATTTATTTAAATGGAGATCACAATAAACTACTAACATTTATAGAATAATTATTATGTGTTAGGCACAACACAAAGCATTTAACAAGGATAATCTCATTTCATGTTTATATATCATACGAAGTAAATATTATTATCCTCATTTGGGGAAGGAGGAAACTGATTCATACATGTTAAGTAATCAGCCAAAGGTCCCATAGATAAAGGTGCTGGAGCTAATATTTGCATTTAAGCAGTGAACTCCTGAGTCAATGTTTTTAAATGTTATGAATTACTACCTTCTATTACATAGCTGAAGAGATCCAAGTTACACAGTATTGACATCTGTTTTTTCTCTGAGGAACTAATGTTATCCTTCCATATACGTGAGTTTACAATCACATTCATTAAAATTAACCTACAAAGAAATAAAAACAAATGTAGGAACACTGATCAACAAGTAAATTTGATTAAAAATGTGTCACGTACCTAGGCTGTGAATGCTGTTCCAGTGCACTGAAAAAGATAAATTTAACTTATAGAAATAGTGGAGCAGTTGAAGAAAACAAGCTCAAAACACCTCGTTGCTTTTACTCTAGCAACTTGGTTGTCCTGGTGAACACTAATATTAATTTCCATTTTATATTCTATTTTCTGTCTTTATTGGCTTGAATAATTAAAAACTGGGTGTCAGGTTCACCTTTTGCTTTTTCATCAGGTGAAAAACCCCAATTACCCTGATCTGATCATTACACATTGAATACTTGTATCGAAATTTCCTATGTACCCCCAAAATGTACAACCACTATGTATCTATAATAATTAAACATTTTTTAAATATTTTAAGCACAAAGTACCCTTTACCTCAACAGGCTTAACAATGTAGATCTAAAGAAATTAGGTATTATAGACCAATTCTGCCTAAAAACTTGCCACTTCTCATTCAAGGAATCATGTCCCCAGTTTCTCTGAAAGCTTGTCATTTCTGAGCTTTACTATTGAACAAATTATTTTAAAATGCAGGTATAACCAATAATATATCCTTCCTGTCGTCTAGGACCTCTTTTCACAGTTCATGTCATCATAAAATCCAATAAAACATATTAAAAATAAAAATGTATAAGCAATATTATTTTAAAAGCATGAACTAAGTACCATAGGAAATTAGAAGAGAGAGAGGACTCCCCAGATAAGACAGTCAAGACAAGCTTCACTGAGGAGGAGGCAAGTATGCCAGGCTTCCATGAGAACATGACTAAATTGAAACAGACTGGGGCAAAGAGGGCAAACACGAGACTGCTTGGAAATATCAAATACACACAGCCAGCTGGAAAATGACAATGTTTGCAAAGTTAACTGGAGCTGTTTGGGGGCTGAGGTCAGACCAAGGTTTTGGTACTCTATTTGGTAAATCTTGAGGAGTTGTTGAAGATTTTTTTTCCTCCTTATACACGAAAGAAAGGAAAGAAGACACAGACACACCAAGAAGAATCCAAACAGGCCCCACCGCAGTTTATTACATTAGATCATGCCTACTGTGGGTTTTTTTTTTTTTATGTTTGATTTTTTTTAAATTTTTTTAAATTTCAGAATATCATGGGGGTACAAACATTTTGGTTACATGAATTGCTTTTGAAGAGTTTGAGTCAAACTCACGGAGTGTGTCCATCACCCAGATCGTGAGCATTGTACCCTTAGGTGTGAATTTACCCTTTCCTTCCTCCCCCGGCCCACCTGCTTGATTTATGTTGAGTTTTACTACCACATGTACACATGAGTGTTGATCAATTAGTTCCAATTTAGTAGTTAGTACATGTGGTGTTTGTTTTTCCACTCTTGCAATACTTTACTTAGAAGAATGGTCTCCAGTTCCATCCAGATTATTGCAAAAGGTATTGGTTCACCATTTTTTCTGGCTGAGTAATACTCCATGGATTATATATAACATTTTATCAATCCACTCATGCATTGATGGGCACCTGGGTTAATTCCCCATCTTCGTGATTGTGAATTGTGTTGCAATAAACATTCATGTGCAAGTGCCTTTTTGATAAAATAACTTTTTTTCCTTTGGGAAAATACCTTGTAGTGGGGTTGCTGGAACAAATGGTAGGTCTACTTTCAGTTCTTTGAGGGATCTCCATACTACTATCCACAGAGACTGTACCAGTTTGCAGTCCCACCAACATTGTATAAGGATTCCTTTCTCTCTGCAATCACGCCAGCATATGTTGTTTAGAGACTTTTGGAGAAAAGCCATTCTCAGTGGAGTTAGGTGATATCTCATTGTGGTTTTGATTTGCATCTCCCTGGTGAGTAGAGACATCGAGCATTTTTCCATATGTTTGTTGGCCATCAGTCTATCTCCTTTTGAAACACTTCTGTTCATGTCTTTTGCCCACTTTTTAAAGGAGTTGATTCTTTTCTTGCTGATTTACTTGAGTTGTTTGTAGATTCTAGTTCTTAGCCCTTTATCAGATGTATAGCATGCCAATATTTTCTCCCATTCTGTAGGAGGTCCTCTATTCCTTCTACTGATTGTTTCTTTGGTTGTGTAGAAGCCTTTTAATTTAATCAGGTCCCATTTATTTATTTCTGTTGTTGCTGTGATTATATAGGGGATCTTCTTTATAAATTCTTTGTGCAAGCTTATGTCTTTCTAGAAGAGTTTTTCCAACATTGTCTTCTGGAATTCTTATAGGTTCACGCCTTATGTTTAATTCTGTTATCCACCATTAGTTGATTTTTGTGAAAGGTGAAAGGCGCAGATCCTATTTCCATCTTCTACACATGGCTATCCCATTTTCCCAGCACCATTTATTGAATGGGGATTCTTTCTCCCAGTGTTACGTTTTTGTCTGCTTTGTCAAAGATTAGTGTGGCCATATGAGGATGGTTTTATATCTGGGTTCTCAATCCTGTTCCACTAGTCTATGCCTCTGTTCTTGTGTGAGTACCATGCTGTTTTGGTTACTAAAGCCCTGCAGTATAGCTTTAAGTCTCGTAAAGCGATGTCTCCCAATTTTTCTTGTTTTTCTTTTTTTGTTTTTTGCTAAAGGTTGCTTTGCTATTTGGGGGTCTTTTATGGTTTTATGGCCTGAAATCTATGTTTATTTGTTTTATACAATGTAGAGTGAGATATGCAGAGAAAGGAAAACTAATCTTCTAAAGATTTCAGAAAAATGAAAATGATTTAAATAGCACAAAATTAGAATTGAGAGGTAGGATGTAAGATCGTGGTTAAGAGCACTAAGGAACAGAAGCCATAGATTTTATACTTGAGAGCAAAATTCAGGAGAAAAAGAACTTGTGTGCTTAAATATTATTTCCTCAAGGGAACTTTCCCTATCCTCTTGGATGAGGTCAAGCATACTCTTCTACTTTCTCATAGCATGAGGTACCTTTTCCTTCATGGCAGCTACTGCAGTAGTAAATGTAATTATTTAATGGCAGTCAGTCTCTGCCATTATACTTTTATTCACTGATATTCCCAACAAACATCATGTACCATGGCAGATAGAGGAGCTCAATGCATTAAAGATAGAACAAAATTAAAAAGTTGGAATGACAGACCATTAGAAGTATGAAAAATAAACAGTATTCACATTACTATGTGAGAGCAAAAAAATACAACTTTTGTGATACTTCCCCAGGTGAAAAACAGACAACAGAACTGACGAATAAGATTATTTGTTTTCAGCTCCAGAGAAGTAGTATATTTTCTTCATATTAATGGAGCAGTCAGCTAAAACCATTTCATTTTTAATTTCACTGATTTTAAAATACTTTTATATCTGATGTCTTGTTTTATTAATATCTTATTGTACTATAAAGGAGATATGATTAAGAATTTATACCTGCCTTGTTAATTAAAACATAAAAAGAATGATATTGAAAAGATACTAAGGGAACCTACTTAAATGTCCATAATATGAAATAAAATGAGCTTTTTAATTTTTGACTCCTAAACTTTCTTTTATCAATTTTACTTAATGTATGTGTTTTTCCACTTGAGAGGTAATTGAAAGGAAACCCTTGAACTATGCTACAGCCATTTAGTCAGATATTCTCAATGAAGAGTGGCAAAATAATTCTATTAAAATGTTGCTGTCTTTATCAAAGTCAAAGCTGATTTTGCTCTACAAAGCTGCCAAAAGAAAATGCTTAAAGAGATAAGGTAGGGTTATATATGGTAATAAAATCTTCTAGAAATGGTGTGTCAGTAAACAGTTTGTAAGCCATGGCACCTCATGTTAAAGATTACCAGCTAAAACCAACTCAGTCCATGAGAAGTGGCACCAATCAAACTTAAAACCCACTGTTCTCCTTTCCAATTTTTTCCCAAAAGTATCTCTTGGTAAAAGTTATACTCAGTTTAGTAGGTGCTAGTTACAGTTTATTGGACTAACTTTCATCATTTATGGTTTATTCTGGTTGACAAACGGGTTAATTTGGCTTGTTTAGTATATTTTCAAATAATTTTTAATAAAAATATTAAATGTGAATAATGGAATGGAAAGCGTGTTTCATCTAGGTTTGAAAATTGACTGTTTATTCTTTTAGTAAATGTGGAACTGTAACCTAATTACAGAATTAACACAAAATTCGGCAAGATAAAGATCCCAGAAAAGGTAGAAAGTTGGTATAGTGGACAGGCTATTGCTCCTGGAGTCAAATGATCTAAATTTGAGTTGAACTTCATATCAGGTGACCTTAGGAATGTCATTTAAATTATTTAAGCCTCAATTTCCTTATCTATAAAGAGAGAATAAAAAGACCTGCTTCAAAGGGCAGGAGGCAGTATTTTAAAAAGCACTTTGTAAACTGCAAGTGTTTAAATACAAATAAAATACAACTATTAAGGGAAAAGACATTTGCAATACATGGAAATCTTAGAATTATATCAGTAATCTAAATTTAATTTCTAGAGTTATAGCTATAAAAGTAGTATCTCTCTGTCAGCTCTAGGCAACAACTTCTCAGATGATATTTGAGCTCAATGAGTTCAAGTTTGAATTAAAATATCTCAATGTATTGTTTCTTGGTTTGGTTGTAGTTAAGTCTGAGTAGCCTGGCTTGACTTTTTTTTTTCTCTTAAAGTTTTCACTATCAGGAGATAGATCATCTATCCTGCCTTATATTAAGAAGAGGATCTTCACATCCCCTTCTGAGTTTTAAAACTACTTCTTGCCCCTACACCCTTTTGCCCTTAAGTTTCCCGGAATGAAGAGTTGATTTGACTAGTGCTGAATTGTAAAGACAATTTTCTAAAATACTGCAAGTACCCTTCAATACATTTGGTTCAATTCAAAGTAGGTTTACTCAGTTAGATATATATGACAATATTAATTAAACAGTGTTTTGAAGAAATATCTTAGATTGAGTATGTTATAGCTAATCATTTTTTAAAAAACATTATTTTCTGAGCATTTTCTCCAACTGAAAAATTGCAAGTCTCTTTGTAGGCCTTGAATGTTTACTACCAAGTCATATAACTTTATGGTTTTTGGTAGTTAGTCAAAAAAAATTCCCCTTTCCATCTTTGAATTCTTATAATGATATCAGTGTTATAAAATTAAAGCTTATTTTATTTTACTCATTTATCTACGTCAGGAAGTTGGATGTCTGAATACAAAGGAGTTATTACAGTCAGGCTTTTAAATGTGGTTTATAAGCAGCTGGGCTTTGACTATTGATGGCATGATTCATTTTGCAAATTATCAAACATTTAATGTGCGAGTCTTTCCAAGTAGGGAAATGATTTATTATTTTATAACAGACAGTATAAACAATGACTTCTATTGACCTGAGAAGGTGGACTTGACCTGGCTTTTATTACTGGTTTAAGACTCATGGCCTTTCTGTAATTAAAATAATAATCAATTAGAAAAAAAAGGGTATTGTGCCATTTTTTGAATAGATGAGACATCTCTAACACTGGAAGCAGATGGTTCCAGGGAAGTGACTTCCATACATCTATATGGGCAGTATAAGTGCATTTTTCTAAATATCAATATTTTTTTCTACAGAAAAAGAAACAGGAAGATCTTACAGCTCTGTCTACATGACTTGGCCTCAGAGGTCTTTTTGAAGAGGGGGAAAAAGAGTTTAGGGTACCAAAAAAAATCAGGGAAAGCCATTATATATGTGAAATTTTCTGCTTTTGGTGCAGGTAGAAACTCTTCGAAGGTTTGCCATTAAAAAAAAAAATTCCCAAGGGAGAAGTTAGGACAGTAACCAATATCATGACAAGTGATTTCTAGTGTTTCAAAGTGACGAGTGGAGCATTATTTCAAAGGAAATGATCACAAGCTCCGAAAGTAGTCACGTACTGGTGGTGTGAAGCAAGAAGTGGAGAACAGAGCAGGGGAGGGAACTGGAGCAATCAAGGCTCTTACAGGCCAGCATTTAAGCTCAAAGGTCTTATGGAGACTGGAGACATTTTTTATTCAGTTCAGTCATTCATTCATTCAACAAATATTTACTGAGCATCTGCAATTTGCCAGACACTGTTTTACGTGAGGACTACAGGAGTGCAAAAACCCGTTTGTATGCTCACGGAGTCTATTTTCTAGAGGGGAAGAAAGATAATGAATTATAAGGTCACATGGTGATTTGTGCTTAGGAGAAAACCAAACTTAGATCAAGGGAGAGAGCTTAATCAGGCGGCTGCCTTATATTGGCTGGTCAGAAGGCCTCCCCTTCATTTATTCATTCATCTGTTCATTTATGGGTTTAATGAAATAATTATCAATCTTTAGACAGATTTAGTTTTTGCTTTCATCAGTGGTTCATGTACATGAGTTGTATGAACTTAGAACTCATTTTCATACACAAAAAAAGTTAAATGAAGTTAAGATTCCTTGCTGCCTCACAAAAATCTCTTCAGTCGTCTTAAAATTTCACTGTGATACTAATGATACGAGATTACATTCTGGTTCTTGGGAGGAGGAAGAAACCAAGGCATAGAAGGGAGAACGGAGAGAAGATGCCTTCCTGGATACCTGGCATTCATCTTGTGGGCAGATTTCTAAGTAAGCTCGTTTTGGTTTCACATTCTTTTGTCAGACTTTCCACAGCCTAGACTTTTCTTATTTCCCTCACTACCTTTTTTTATTTTTTTTTTTAAGGTCTCCTCCTCCTCTCCCCTCCACCAGCCTACTCTACTCTTAGAAAATGCTCTGTGGCATTCCAGTGTTTTCCTTCTCTTGTAACTGAGGGGAGCAGTTTGATTGAATTACTTCCCGTAAGTGTAGGAATGGTGTATAATGTTAACATAACCCTAATGGAAACAAAGGAGTTTGCATCTTCTAAAGAGGGTACTTGAATCACTAAATGCTGGGCCTTTAAACTGCCTAACAAAGCTAAGTGAAACTACTCAGAGAGTGTGCAGGAACTGCTGCAGGCAGAGGCTGCTAGGGCAGGAAGGCCCACACTGCCTTTCAGTCTCCTGTCCAGGTAACACAGCCTTGCCGTTCACCTTTTTCTCTTCCTCCTGTGAAAACACTGGAGTTTTCTTCTCTGATGGCTCTCATGCCAGTAAGGGAAGAGAGAAAGAACAGGGACAGAAGGCATTTTTATTTTCTGCCTTTTATAAATTGAGTGTTTATAAGTGAGGGGTAGTGTGATAGAGTTCATGCTACTGAGGGTGGTAGCCTGGCCTGCCACCATGTGTAGGTGTGGAGCCAGGAACAATGACACTAACAATGATAATATTAATGCCTATGTTTTCTGACTAAATGTGCTAGACATTTCATGATCATGCATGACATCATTCAGTGTTTACTACAGTCCTACAGGGTGCACAATAACACCACTCACAGATAAATACGGCAGGGTACTGAGAGGTTAAGATACCTGCCCAAGGTTACACAGCTAGCAAGTGGAGTTCAGATTCAAACGTGGGTTTGTTTGACCCTAAAGTCTCTTGTCTCTTCATTACTATATTATCCCAGAAATAATGATTCCAGAGGAATTATCTCCTTGTTAGACTTGAGCTGTGTTAACTCACAATCACCAAGTGACTCTTGATTGTTCTGTATGCCAAGGCAAATGGACTAGACCACAGAGAGGACTGGCAGCAGAAGTTCTGGTTGAATGATTTTTCCTATGTTAGCTCACCAGGCTCAAAGAGGTGCTCAGGGGTCTCTTCCTATCTCAGATACTTGAACTGCAACAGGCCTCTGTGCTGAACTCTGTCCTAGACTCGCAAGTACCTGGGCTCCTTTCCTCTCTTGAGTATTTAAAATAGAAATGGGAACAGTCAATTAGTACATTGAGCTGACAACTCTGTTGGCCCTTCTCATGATCAGTATTAACAGAGCCTATTGCTGCAGATTTTGGAAAAAGTTTTATCTATTATTCACATCCTTTAGCTATTTATATTTCCTTTTCCATGGGGACACTTTCACTAATTGTTTACTTTTATTCCCTATAAAAAACACCTAATGAGAATATTTAAATGAAATATTTAAATGAAAAATGAGGTATTTTTCGTACCTTTGTTCTTCTACTCAGGGACCCTGACAGATCTTTGATTGTAGCTGTATAACCAGTTATTCAGGTATTTCAACTATTGACTGCATTAATTTTTTTTCTTTTTTTGAGGGGGTTGGGGAATGGGTTGGGTTGCTATATTTGGAATGTAGAATGATCTGCCTGTCTCATATGAAAAATTCCTTGTAGATTTGGCAAAAGGGTTTGCCTTTGATTGTATAGTATAGGCTGACAGCTACTTTTTAGTTTTCTAGTATTTTCCAAATGGTCTTTATTCCCTCTGTGATGAGGTATTGGAAGATGAATTCTCTATATGGTGCCACTCTTCATCCAGATGCACGTTTTCGTGAAGCCAAAGCTGAAGGAATAGGATGATTCCATTATGATGGATTTGTATACAGTTTAAGATATGCCCTCTATTATCAAAGGTGATCCTTTCATAAATGTAGTTTTGTATCTTAAACTTCATCACCAGTGAAGGCAATGGAATATAATGGAAAGAGCTCCAGTACAGGAATCTAGATGTTCTATGGACAATTTGGTATCTGCCACTGTCTAGAAATGTAACTTTTGGTAAGTTCCTTTGGTTTGTAGGCCTTCGTTTTGTAGTTTATAAATTAAAGCTATTATTAAGATGGCCTTTAAGTCTATTGTTCAGGTCTCACATTCTGTAATCCAGGGCTAAAATAGGGTGCAGAGAAATGCATTATAGGACTGAAGAAATTATCTCTCCCTTCAGTTTTGTCAGTTATTGCTTCATCTATTTTCATGGTCTTTATTAGGTGCATAAATGTTTATAATTGCTATATCTTCTTGCAGAATTGAACTGTTTATTAATAGGTGATGTCTTTCTTTGTCTTTTTAAATTTTTTTCGATTTAAAGTCTACTTTGTCCGATATTAGGATAGCCATCTCTGCTCTCTTTTGGTTGCTATTTGCATGGACTATCTTTTTTCATCCTTTCACTTCCAGTCTACTTGTGTCTTTGGATGTAAAGGGAGTCTTATAGAAAGCATATAGTTGGATCATATGTTTCTATCCATTCTGCCAGTCCCTGTATTTCTGACTAGACAGTTTAATCTATTTACATTCAAAGTAATTATTCTTATAGACGTTGGCCTAGGGAAAGAATTTATGAAGAAGACCCCAGAGGCAATCACAGCAACAACAAAAACAAATAAATGGGACCTGATCAGATTAATATGGTTCTGCACAACCAAGGAAACTATCACAAGAGCAAACAACCTACAGAATGGGAGAAAATATTTGTGTGCTACACATCTGATAAAGGGCTGATAACTAGAATCTATATAGAACTCAGGAAAATTAGCAAGAAAAAAAATCAAACAACCCCATTAAAAAGTGGGCAAAGGAAATGAGCAGAAACTTTTCAAAAGAAGACAGAATAAGGCCAATAAACATGAAAAAATGCTCAGCATCTCTAATCATCGGAGAAATGCAAATCCAAACCACAATGAGATATCACTTATCTCCGGTGAGAATGGCTTCTGTCAAAAGTCCCAAAACAATAAATGTTGGTGTGGATGTGGAGAGATAGGATCACTCGTACACTGCTGGTGGGACTTCAAACTAGTACAACCTCTATGGGAAGTAATATGGAGATACCTCAAAGAGCTACAAGTGTAACTACCATTTGATCCAGTAATCCCATTACTGGGCATCTACCCAAAGGAAAAAAAAGACATTCTATAAAAAAGACATTGCACTAGAATGTTTTATAGCGGCACAATTCACAATTGCAAAGATGTAGGAATGACCCAAGTGCCCATCAATACATCAGTGGATTAATAAAATGTGATATATGTATACCATGATGTTTTACTCAGCCATAAAAAACAAGAGTGATCTAGCACCTCTTGTATTATCCTGGATAGATCTGGAGCCCATTCTACTAAGTGAAGTATCCCAAGAATGGATAAACAAGCACCATATGTCCTCACCATCAAATTGGTATTAACTGATCAACACTTACGTGCACATACAGTAGTAACATTCATTGGGTGTTGGGCAGGTGGGAGGGGGGAGGAGAGGATGGGTGCACACCATCTGGGTGATGGACACACTTGAAGCTCTGACTCAGGTGGGGTAAAGGCAATATATGTAACCTACACATTTGTACTCCCATAATATGCTAAAAAAATTACATTTAATTTTTTTTAAAAAAGTAATTGCTGATAAGGAAGGACTTACTTTGCTCCTTTTGCTATTTGTTTTCTATATGCTTTATAGCTTTACCTCTCTCATTTCCTGCATTAGTCTTCCTTTGTGTTTGGTTGATTTTTTGTAGCAAAACACTTAAATTCCTTTCTCAATCCCTTTTGTGATATTCTGTAGCTACTTTCTTTGTGGTTACCATGGGGGTTACATTTAACATTGTAAAGTTGTAACACTCTAATTTGAATTTATATCAGCTTAACTTCAGTAACACACAAAAACTCTGCTCCTTTAACTGCTCTGTCCCCACATCTTTCTCTTGTT
Source organism: Lepilemur ruficaudatus (assembly GCA_963574885.1). NCBI lineage: Eukaryota > Metazoa > Chordata > Mammalia > Primates > Lepilemuridae > Lepilemur > Lepilemur ruficaudatus. The sequence goes on along the minus strand of CAUYRT010012872.1, from coordinate 1,982 downwards.
GATGTCACAAAATTACATCTTTATACATTGTGTGCCTCAAATCATAAACTAATAATTCCTTTAAATTATTAGCTTCTTAAATTATGTAGAAAACAAAATGCAGAGTTACAAACCAAAGTTACAATACTAGCTTTTAGACTAATATTTAGAAAATGTATTAGTCTCTTAATCCATATCTAAAACAAAAAGTGGAGTTACACACTGTTGTGATAATACTAGCTCTTATCATTGCATGTGTATTTACCTTCACTGAGATCTTTATTTCTTCACATGGCTTCGAGTTATTTTGAACTGCCCTTTCATTCCACCCTTCAAGACTTCCTTGAGCATCTCTTGCAGGGCAGATCTAGTGATAACAATCTCTTTCAGATTTGTTTATCTGAGAATGTTTTAATTTTCCCCTCACTTTGAAGAATAGTTTTGCTGGTATAGGATTCTTAGTTGACAATTTTTTTTTTTTCTGTTAGCACTTTGAATATATTGGACTTCTGAATTTCAAAGTTTCTAATGAGAAATCTGCTGATAATCTTAATGAGTATCCCTGTATTTGATGAGTAACTTCTCTCTCACTACCTTCAAGATTCCCTCTGTCTTTAGTTTTTGAAAGTTTGATTATAATGTGTCTTGGTATGGGTCTCTTTGAGTTCATTGAGCTTCTTGCAGGTTTATGATCCTGTCTTTCATCAAATTTGGAAAGTCTGCAGTCATTATGTCTTCAAACATGCTCTCCACCCCTTTTTCTCTCTCCCCTCATCCTTGCCACTGCCATTCTCCCTTGCCAGTCTACCAGCTAGCTGGACTCTCTGCTTCTGTCTTTGAATGTCTATAGTCTCTTTTCTTCGCAGCAATCAGAACAATCCTTCTAAAATGTGCCCTTTAATGACTCTGCTCTACTATAAATCTGCCCAATAACTTTCCACCTCACTCTGAATAAAACCAAACACCCTTACCGTGGCCAATGAGGCCCTGCGTGATCTAGCCTCTTATTGCCTCTCTGTCACATGTGACTTCTCTTTGCTCCTTCCAGTCCTGTACCTTGCTGTTCAAGCATGTATGTTTCAGGGCTTTGCACTCACTGAGCCATCTGCCTAGAGTGTCCTTCCCCTGGATATTCACATGGTGCTGTTCTTCCCTTTAGTCAGAACTCTGCCTAAATGTCACCTCTTCAGAGAGACCTGCCCTGACCAAATTAAAAATACTCCCTCCTTCTCCTCATGTTCTATTTTTTCCTTACCAGTTTTATTTTTCCTTGTAGCATTTATCACCATCTGCAATTATATTTCATATTTATTTAATTTTCTCCCACAATAAAATATAAGTTCCATAAATCATGGATTTGTCTTGTGTGTATACTTGTATCCTCAGTGCCTAGTATAATGCCTCACATCAATAAATATTCATGTTAGTTTGATAAAGAATAATAAATACAACCAAGAACTATTACCAATTAGATGTTAAAAAATACAAAACTTTGTTAGGTATAATGCTTACATGTGTAGCATATTTTCTTTTTTTTTAATCTGCAACATTTATTTTTTTTCTTTTTCTTTTTTTTTATTGCAGCATATTATGGGGGTACAAATGTTAAGGTTACGTACATTCCCCTTCCCTCCCTCCCCCCTCCAGTCAGAGCCTCAAGCCTTACCATCCCCCAGATGGTGCACATCGCACTCATTATGTATGTAGATACCCATCCCCTCCTCCCCCTTCCCGTCTGCCCGACACCCAGTAAAAGTTGTTCCTGTGTGTCCACTTAGGTGTTGATCAGCTTATACCAATTGGCTGGTGAGTACATGTGGTGCCTATCCATCCATTCTTGGGATATTTCACTTAGTAGAACGGGTTTCAGCTCCATCCAGGAAAATACAAGAGGTGCTATATCACCATTGCTTCTTATGGCTGAATAGTACTCCATGGTATACATATACCACTTTTTATTAATCCACTCGTGTATTGATGGGCACTTGGGTTGTTTCCACAAC
>CAUYRT010012871.1:0-46946 GCA_963574885.1 Lepilemur ruficaudatus | reverse complement strand
ACTTTGGGATTTGACCCAACAACCTAAAGAAGATGCAGTTTATGTTTTTCAACCCCATAGTCAGTCAGTCAGCTTTCTTTACTTCTCAACTGCCAATCCGGCCCACATATTGTCATTGAACTATGATGGCACATTAGGCTTTTTTTTTTTTTTGCAGGGCGATTTTTGAAGAGGTGTATAGAAATGAAAGAAGTAGCTTTTCTTCCTTTGACTTCTTGGCAGAAGATGCCTCTACTTTAATAGCAGCACACTGGGACGGAAGTATGTCACTGGTAGACAGACGAACACCTGGAATTTCTTATGAGAAACTTATCAATTCTTCTTCAACAAAAGTAAGAACTATTCATGTCCACCCAGTGCATAGACAGTGTTTTATCACTGCGGGATTGAGGGATATTCATATTTATGATACAAGACGCCTGAATGCCAGGGGAAGCCAGCTTTTGATTTCTTTGACTGAACAAAGAGCATTGCTTCAGCCTATTTTTCACCTCTCACTGGTAACAGACTCGTGAACACATGTGCTGATTATAAGCTGAGGATCTTTGACAGCAGCTGTATATCCTCTCAGATTTCTCTCCTCACCACCATCAGGTACAACACTATCACTGGGCAATGGCTGACCAGTTTCTAAGCTGTGTGGGATCCTAAACAAGAAGACTGTTTCATGATTGGCAGCATGGCCTCCTATCCACGACAGGTAGAAACTGAAACAGGAAAGGGGGTGCATTCTTTTCTTGGTGGAGAACGCCTTGCTTCTGTGTGTTCCATCAATGTTGTGCACCCAACTCAGTATATTATGGCTGGAGGTAATTCCAGCAGGAAGATACGTGTTTTTAAGAGTGAAAAAAACTGCAGAATTTTTGGTTTCGGTTTAGGAACCCAGTTTGTTCAAATTGATAACTATTAAGGGACCTAGTGATTCATGTGACTTAGTGTATTTACTTAGTAATATGCTATATTTAGCAAATACAAAATTGCTTTATTAATAAGAACTGTGAGTAGAATGTCCTTTTAGTAAGGGAGAAGTCTTGGAGAATGTTTCTACAGGATGCAGAGGGAATTTGAGGAAAGGCTGAGGTGCCTTCACTTTTAATCAGACAGTATGTTGAGAAATTCGAACTATAAAGTTTTGAATGATCAGTATTAAAAGTTTTTGTGGTCTAATGATAGGGTTTTGAATTCTATAGTAACATGTGAATTTGTGGTTCCTTTTGTAGTTTGGAATGAATATTTATTTCTAGACTCACACACTGGAAGGGATCCTTGAAAGATCATCTAACTCAGTGATTTCTGAACCTTTTAATATTTTTTAACCTTTTTGCCTCCTGCCTCTAAGGTAAAGCTTATGTGAAATCCCAAGATAACTGCTGAGAAGCTTTGGTTTATCTGGAGCAGGGCCTGAGTGTGAGTGTATGCTAAGCCTTTCCTTTCCCCCTCTTCTACCTGGCTCCTGAGACACATCCAGGAATCCCAGGGCTCCTAGGCACAGGATTTGGATCTACCCTGATCCCCATATAGGGATATTCCAGTTTAAGATTATCCTCAGACCAATGTTTTCCAGACTATGGGTTGTAGCTCTTCATATGAAATCAGTTTAATGACTAGTGTTTAAAAAAATGAAAAGCAAAGAATTACTAAAGAACAGAAAACATAATTAGAATAAGTATTATTTTGTAAGACTTAGTTACATATGCGCATATATTTGTAGGTATATATATTTATGTATACTCTGATGTAAAATGTATTTTTTCATTACTATTGCACTGTGGGTCATGGCTAAAGAAGTGAAAGCTACCACCTTAAAATGTCCCAGACACTCATATCTGTCCCTGTCTTTAAATTCTCCATAGAAGAGTCAATAGCCTGTTAAGTGAATACCTTCATTCGAACTCATATTTTGGAGAAATGTTATGAAATACTACTTTTGGCATTTCTGTATAAAAATTTTTTCAGAAGTTATAGTAATTTCATCATGTCTGTTTTTGGGAAAGGGAGCTGCTCAATCAGTGATTAATATTACTATGTGACATCTATCCAACTTTTTTGATTGTTCTTCATTGTCAAACTACTACTGAAAGACTTGTAAAGAGCTTTGGCGATATGTTTGAATTCTAAGAGGAAATATTAAATACCTTCTCATAATTGTGTATCACAGAAATAATGTGATGTGTAATTTCCTTGGGGGTAAAAAAAAGAGATAGATGGGACCATTAAGAAGAGATCAGGCCATGAGGGCTCCAGTCATGAGTGGGCCACCATGAATAGATTAACGTCATTATCCCTGGAGCGGGTTCCTGATAAAAGCAAGGTGAGCCCCCTCTTGCCCTCTCTCACTCTCCTGCCCCTTTCTCCTTTCACCATGGGATGACATAGCGCAAAGGCCCTCATCAGATGCCAGCACCATCATATTGGACTTCCCGGCCTCCAAAACTGTGAGAAATAAATTTCTTTTCTGTATAAACTACCCAATCTGTGGGGTTCTGCTATAGCAACACAAAACAGGCTAAGACAGTAGACTTCAGAACAAGAGAAATTATGGGGATAAAGAAAGTCATGAGAAAATAATAAAATGGTCAATTCATCAAGATATAACAATCCTCAATGTGTATGTACTTAAACAACAACAGAGCTCCAAAAGACATGAAGTAAAAACTGACAGAACTGAAAAAAAGTAGACAAATCCACAATCATTCTTAGAAACTTCAATACTACTCCGAATAATCAATAGAACAAGTAGACAGAAATGCAGCAAAGATATAAAAGATCTAAACAATACTCCCCATCAAATGAATCTAATTGACTTTTTCTTTTTTTAGAGACAGGGGTCCTACCATGTTGAGACCTGTTGAGACCAGGCTGGTCTCAAACTCCATGGCTCAAATGCACCACCATGCCCAGCTCTCTGAGTTTTATAAAACACTATACTCAACGATAGAAAAATAGACATCTTTTCAAGTGCACATGAAACATTCACAAAGACAGACCATATTCTGGACCAAAAAAACAAACCTTAATAAATTTAACACAGTGTATGTTCTATTACCATGATGGAACTGAACTAGACATCAGTAACAGAAAGACAGCTGAAAAATCTCCAACTACTGCGAAACTGAATAACACACTTATAAACAACCCATGGGTCAAAACGAAAAGTCTCAAGGGAAATGAGAAAATATTTTGAACTGAGTGAAAATGAAAACACAACATACAAAAATTTGTTGGATAAGCTAAAGCAACGTTTAAAAGAAAATTTATAGCATTCAAATGATATAAACAAAATGTTAGAAAAGGTTCCAAATCAGTAATGTAGGCTTCCACTTTAAGAATCGACAAAAATAAGGGCACAGTAAACCCAAAGCAAGCAGAAGGAAGGACATGATAAAGATAAGGCCAGAAATCAATGAGACTGAAAACAAAACATTATAGAAAAAAAATCAATGAAACCAAAAGACATGCTTTGAAAAGATCAAGAAAATCAATAACTCTCTAGCAAGTATGACCACAATGACAAATTACCAATATATGAAATGAAAGATATCATTACAAGTACAAAGACATTAAAAAGAGAATGCTATGAAAAACTCTGTGCTCAGAAATTCAACTTACACGAAATAGAAAAATTTCTTGATGACACAAAATATCAAACTTTACTCATGATGAAATATATAACCTAAATATTCTATGCATAATAAAAACTCTCAGCAAACTAGGCCAAGAAGGGAAATTTCTTAACCTGATAAAAGGTTATGTATAAAAAACTTACAGCTAACATCAAACTAATGATCTTATAATGTTTTTCCACTAAGATCAAAAACAAGGTACAAATGTCTCCTCTACTCCTATTTAACTTCATACTGGAAGTCTTAATCAATGCAGTAAAGAAAGAAAAAAAAATAAAAGTAAACAAATTGGAAAGGAAAAAATTTAAACTTACTTTATTCACAGGTGACATGACTATCTAGGCAGAAAATTCCAAGGAATCAATCTACAAAAATACTTTTAAAATTAATAGATGAGTTTAGGTGGAGTACAAAAGTTTAATACACAAAAATTAACTGTATTTCTACATACTAACAATAAACAAAAATTTAGAGATCAAAAATCTGTATTAAAGTACTCTTTGTAATGGCACCGAAAAATGAAATACTTAAGGATAAGGATATATTTAACAAAATAGGTGCAGGATTCCTATGTTGACATCTACAAAACACCAATGAAACAGACCTACATAAATGGAGATAGGTAAATTTTGTTTAAAGATAAGAACACTCAATGCTGTTAAGATGGCAATTCTCCCCCAAATTATCTATAGATTCAATGCGATTCCAAACAAAATCCCAGCCGAATATTTGTAGAAATCAACAAGCTAACTCTAAAATTGATATGGAAAGGCAAAGGAACTATAGTAGCAACAATAATTTTGAAAAAGAACAATACTGGAAGACTCACATTACCTAATCTCAAGACTGACTACATCACACTAAAGACAAGGAGATTGGCTAGATATCAAGATTGATGGAAAAGAACAGACTCAAGAAAGAGATCCACATAAATATGACCAGCTAATTTTTGATAAAATTCAATTTAACATTGTAATAACGATTCAATGGAGGAAAATCCTTTCAACAAACGGTGCTGGAATAATTGGATACACACGCAAAAAGAAAAAAAAGATAAACCTTATATTTTATACAAAATTTAACTCAAAACAGTCACAAACTTAAATGTAAAATGTAAAACTATAAAATTTTAGAAGACAAAAAAGAAAACCTTTGTGACCTTGGGCTAGACAAAAAAAGTTCTTAAATATAACACGAGAAGCATTGTCCATAAAACAAAAAAAATGATAAACTGGACTTTCTCAAAAAATTTTAAATTTTCCCTGAGAAAGACACTGATATGAGAATGAAAAGATAAGCCACAGACTGGGAGAAAATATTTGTAAATCAAGTATCTAGCATAGGATTTATATCCAGGATAAAAAAAAAAAAAAACTCTAAGAACTTGACAATAAGAAAATAAGCAACCTATTTTAAAAATGTGCAAAACAGTCCAGGGATGGTGGCTCATGCTTGTAACACCAGTGTTATGGGAGACCAAGGTAGGAGGATCACTTGAGGACAGAAGTTCAAGGCCAACCTGGGCAACATGGCAAGACTCCATCTCCACAAAAAATAAAAAAAATTAGCCAGGCATAGTAGTCCTTAGTTACTCAGAAGGCTGAGGCAGGAGGATCACTTGAGGCCAGGAGTTCAAGCTTACAGTGAGCTACTATTGTGACACTGCACTCCAGCCTGGAGCAAGATTCTGTCACTAAAAATAAATAATTTAAAAAATAAGCAAAATATTTGAATATATGCTTCAAAGAAGATATACAGATGGCATATAAGTACGTGAAAAGATGCTCAGCATCATTAGTCGTTACAGAAATGTAAATTAAAACCACAAAATGATACCATTACACAGCTACTAAATGGTTTAGAAAGGTAAGGAAGTATTAATAAAAAGAAAAAAGAAACTGACAGTACCAGGTGCCTATTAGGAAGTAGGGCAACTGGAACTCAACACTGATGGCAGGTATGCAAAACACAGATTGAGTATCTACCTAATCCAAAAATTCAAAATCCAAAATGCTCCAAACTCCAAAACTTTTTGAGCACTGATATAATGCCCAAAGGAAATGCTCATTGAAGCATTTCAGATTTTCAGATTACGGGTGCTCAACTGGTCAGTATAATGCAAACATTACAAAATCAAAAAACATCCCAAATCCAAAACACTTCTGGTCTCAAGCATTTTGGACAAGGGATACTCACCTGTGACAGCCACTATGGCTAACAGTTTGGCAGCTTTTTATAAAGTTAAACATACACTTACTGTATGACCCACAACCTCATTCCTAGACATTTACTGAAGTAAAACAAACACCTATCTTCAAACAAAAACCTGTACTGGAATATTTATAACTGCTCTATGAATTATCAACAGAAACTGGAAACAACCCAAATGCCCTTTAATGGGTGGTGAATGGATAAACTAGGGCTGATCATACAATGGACTCAGCAATAAAAAGGAATAAACTACTGCATGTGCTACAACATGAATGAAATCTATGGAAATTACCCTAAGGTAAATAAGCTGCACACATGCTATATGACTCCATTTTGTGAAGTTCTAGAAAATGCGAAATAAACCTATGACGAAAACAATCAGAACAGCAGGTGTCTTTAGGTGAGGGGCAGGGACTGCCTAGGAAGGGCGTGGGAGGGAGCTTTCTAGGGTGTCGTAAATGATCTTGATAGGGCAATGTTTATGTGGATATATCCATCCACTGTCAAAATTGTACAGTTAAGGTATGTACATTTCCAAGTATGTACACTTTGCCTCAAAAAAAAGAACTATTAAAAAAATGCCATGTAGTGGAAATGAGTAGAGGTATGAGTGAAACAACAATGGCAGGATCTGGACCACTGTTAAAGCCGGGTGACAGGTATAGGCTTTTATTACACTCTCCTATTTACTTTCTATGTCTGACATTCTACAAAATAAAAAGTTTAAAAATATTTATCACTGAAATGTCCAATCAAAATTTTTTATATCATGAAAACATACCTCTCTAGAAGCTTTCTCTTCATGCAAAAGATATTTCTTAAGATCCATGGAGACCCCCTGTGTCTCTGCTTCACATGGAGAATTTAAAATGGAGCTCATTATTTTTCCCAGCTCCCCTCGCCCCCACTCCCAGCATGCAACCCATCAATGGGCCATCACAGTGAATATGATGATATGGTTGTCCCAGCTACCACCAACCCCCAAATTAATTCTCTGGTCCCTCAAATATTTATTTCTAGCAGATATTGGTGCTGAAATCAGAGATGCTGCATATACTGGAGAAAACAACTGATTTGATAGATTTCAACCTTAGCCTTTCACTATTCTCACTATTCTCTGAAGATATTTTTGCAACTTAATGAGAAAATGGAAATGTACTGTTAATCCTGATTTTTAGAAAATTTTACATTTTTTAACCTCATTTTCTTGTTTCTCAGAAAGACAAAGAGACATAAATTTTAAGAATAATAAATCCAGAGAATACCAACCAAGGTCAATGGTCAATTTCTCTACTGATAACACTTAGTCACGTACTAGTCACTGAATGTGTTTTATTAGTTTTCTTAATTTTGCCTGAGAAAAGTTCTACAGGTTTTCATATGACTTGTCCAAAGAATCAGAAGCATGAAAAACGGGCAAAGAACGAACCTAGGCTCAATCACAGCTATTTAAGGTATATGTTAATACCCTCCTACTTTATAAGAGGATTGATTATAAGTGCATCTAAGTAAAGAATCTTCTAGACAAAACCTAATAAGTGGGCTCAAATACTGTTATCAATCAGTTTTCAACAGTCAGCATAAGAAAAACACTGAACTTAGCTGAAATTTAAGATCCAAAATTTACATACATTATAACCTTCACTTACAAATCTTCCTACATAACATTCCTTTATTTTTATACATCCTCTGCTAAATTCCAATGGAGAAGTTCTCCAATGGAGAATAGCAACTAGAAAGTGAAATGATCCTTGATGCCAGCATATTCATTCATTCATTCATTTATTCATTCATCCATCCATCCATCCATCCAACAAGCAGTTGACTATTTATGGGTACCAGGTCCTCTTCTAAGTACTAGACATATAGCATTAAACAAAATGAAGTCCATGCCTTCATAGAGCTTACTTTCTAACAAGGGGAAACAGGCTCATCAGAAGGGCTGAGGATAATAAGTGCCATGGAGGAGAATTAATCAGGGTAAGGGCAAAAGGGTGTGCAAATTACTATTTAATAGACCTGGTAAGGAAAAGCCTCTCAGTTACAGTGACATTTCAGCAAACCTGAAGAATGTGAGATTCCGGAAGTCCAGACAGAGAAAATGGCAAGTGCAAAGGCCAGGCACCAGAGCCCTCTTGCAAACTGAAGAAACAGAGCCAGGCTGCAGGAGATGGGAGAGGGGATAAAAGGATCTAGACCTCCATGGGCCATTTTCAAGATGTGGGGCATCTAGTGAGAAAGATGGGAAGCCATTGGAGAACTGGGAGCAGAAATTATCCTATTTAATGTTTTTAAAAAGATCACTAGCTGCGTGAGAAGAATAGACCACAGCAGGAGAAAGGCTGAAACAGGAAGTCCAGCTCAATGTAGAGATCACAACTAATTCAGAGGAATATTTTAACTCCATTTGTTTATAGGCTGTGTTTTGTTATAAGACTTGATATTCCAATAACTAAAACAGCAGGCAATTGAATCACTCTCTTGTTTGCCACTGGCCTGGGAGGGGTTAGAGTATTTGAGGAAGAAGAGTCCTCGTATGTTACTTTTTAGGCTCTAGTTTGATCTACTGGATAGCGGTTCCTTAACCTCAATTAATCTAACAGATAAATAAGACAAAAACTGCTAGTTTCCCAAACAATCATCCTTTTCAAAATATTCCCTCACAATTATCCCAAAACAAATATTTTAATTTGCATGCCATACACAAAAGGTTTCTACTATTGTAATTTTTCATAACCCTCATCACAACATATATATATATCACAGTAGTCAAACCCATTTAAAATTCTTGAAAAATCAAAATAAAAAATACATTGCAAACCATAAAACCCATCAACACTCTCCCAAACTTCTGTTTAGTAATTTGTGAAATCTCTCTTGTAATGAAGACACTCAGTCTCCTATCTTCAATTTCCTTAAGTTTAGTGAATAGCATGTGTAACAGCCACCTCGCCCAAACCATGTTGTTATCACTTTCTGTTGTTAAAAGCTAGGTAGAAAAACCACCACACACTGCAAACCTTTCAGGACTTTTTAGCCACACTTAAGTGTTATTAATTGGTTTACGAGTGTCAGAAACACATGCTTTCCTGCACACTTTGGTGATTTCATCCTGTGCTCAGAGCACTGATAAATTAAATCATCCTGGCTGTGTCATGAATCGCAGCTGGCATGCCTGAGTACTGCTGTTCAATGATGAGCAAGCAATACAAAATAAGACGATGATTCCACTCTTTAAATCTCATTTTCAGCATCTTGTGTAATGTCACTAGGCAGAATTTTTTTAAAAAAAACAAACGTTATAATATAATTCACTTTGGTTTCCCAAAACCTAAGCCCATATGCCAGAAAATTAATGGCTTTTTTTCTTTCCAAACAGCAGACAGCATCTACAGCCAGGAAGAGAACTGGGTTGGGAGGTAGGGAGAGGCTACTTAGACGGATAATCCAGCTCTTTGCTTACTGATGGAGCAATAATGGGGGCTGGGGGGGAGGCCAGAGAAGAACTGGGGAACTGTTACATCCACGTACATTACAGCCGTATTTCTTCACTCTCACTGAATGGCGTCAAGAATCTGCCTCATTTAAGTTCATACTAACAAGTAAGGAGATTTCCCTCTCTGGGGATAGGCTTTTGCTATACTAATATCACTGCAGACTTTATCTCATCTGTCCCCCTCTCTTTTTCCCTTTCCTTCAATTACAAACTATTTCATTTTGTTTTGCTTGGTCTTATTGTAATGAAGGCATTCTTTAAGATGAACCCTTAAACCCTTCCTGGGATAAGGAGAGAGAGAAATAAATAATAAATCAAGATTTCTTTCTCCATGGCTAAATTTAAATACAGCAGGCGAGGAGAAATGGTGCAAAGGGGTGTGTGGGTGTCTATGGCAAGATTTCTCGGTCTCTAGGAGAGAAAAGGATAGAGAACAAAATGCTAAGGGGATTTGAGGCGTGAGTATGTGTGTGTGTGTGTGTGTGCGCGCGCGTGTGTACAGTCATTCCCAGGGCGGAGGGAAGAATTCACGAAGAAGGGAGGGAGAAAAAAAAGATAATCAATCCAGGCAGTCACCCACCCGCAGCGCTCCTGACCCCTCTCCAACCCACTGCAGTGCTCCGAGCTTCCCAGAAAGCTCATTACCAAAGGATAGATTCCGGCACCAGAGCAAGGGACCAAATGCTGGACAGGCAACCTGGGGAGATCAGGAGGGACAGGGATGAGGATGGAGATGGCTAGGGAACGGGCGAGGAAGCCAGCGAGGCCATATGCGATCGCCTGCCGAGAAAGAGGCAGGGCCGCGCAGCAGGGACCTACCTGGAACAGTCAAGGTGGAGGATGCCCCAGGCACCTCTGGCCTTTCCTCCTCAGCCTCCTCCCGCTGCTTTTGCTGCTGCTGCTGCTGCTGTTGGATGAGGCTGAGGTCGGAGCGGCTCAGTTCGGCTCTGGCGGCCGCGGGGACCAGCCGCGCCTTCAGGAGCACGGCGGCCAGGCCGAGGAGCAGGGTGCAAGGGACGCGCCGGCAGAGCCTCGCCATGGCCGAGAGCCAGCGGGCCGCGGCGGCATATTGCGGGGCTCCGGGCGGCGGCGGGCGCCAGGGCTGCGGGCTCCCGGCAGCGCCCGCTCGCTCGCTCCCCCTCGCGCCGTCTGCCAGCACGCCCTCCCCGGGAGGAGGAGGAGGGCCGGGAGGCGGAGGGGGCGGAGGAGGAGAGGCGGGGGGAGTTGCATCCTCGCGCACGTGACGCGTGGGGAGGGGCGAGCCGGGAGCCCGCCGCCCCGCGCCTCGCTGTCACCTGTCAGGCGCGGCCCGGCTGCTCCGAGAGGACGCGGCTGCTGGGGACGCTGTGTTGGGTAAACAAGAAAGGGGAGGCTTTCTGGGCGCTGGTAGAACCTTCACAGCCTCCAGTCCCTACCAAGGCACAGAGAAAATTTGCAGAAAGTGGAATAAAATTCCCGCCACCTGACCCCTAAGTAGGAGAGCAGGTGGCATGTTAACTACCCACAACACTTAATGTGGCACCGACAGATCAAAAAGCCAGGGTCTCTTAACGAAATAGTCTTTGCTGCATCACGGCCATCATTGCTTAGCTAGAAAAACTGCGGCTTTCTAGATTTTAACTAAACTTCCTTTTTTCTGCCCAAGTGGGAATTTCTTTCTATATCATAAAATATTCTTAATTATATCTTGTCTAATTATAGCCTACACTTTTCATCTGTTCGAAAAATACCTTACTAATTACTAGGTGCTTACCACGTGCCAGCATTTAGTAAGGTGCTCGGAAAAAGTAAAACATAATCCTCGCATTCCAAGAGCTCACCACCTGTTAGAGGAGAGGAACCTACAAACATAATCTAGTGTGGTGGTTGCAAGTGGTAAAGCATTATAACGTCCAGTTGTTGCACAGAATTGGAAAAAAATAACTATTGTGTATGGAAGGGCCATGAAACACTGGGGGAGATAGGATGTAAAGAAGAATAAGTTCCAAACATAAATAGGATAAATCAGGTTGTCGAAAAAGTGGAACTCTGTGTGTGTGTGTGTGTGTGTGTGTGTGTATGTGCGTGTAAAGCCCAGAGGTATATAATAACAAAGTGTGCTTGGAAATACGTGAGCAATGATTCTGATGGAGGAGTGACAGTGTTTTGGATTGAGAAAAAGAGTGGAGACCAGGTCACTAAAAAAATAATAGTAATAGCAAACATTTCTGTTGTACTTACTATGTGCTGGGCATTGTTTAAGCACTTTGCATTTGTTAACTCCTATAATAACCTTGGATGCCTTATAAGGAAATTGAAATTTACACTGTAAATTACAATGAAAGAAATTAACCAGGAAAGAACTTGCTACCAGTGGTGCATTTTAGAAGGATCATTTTGCTATCAATTTGGAAGATGGATTAGAGCAGGAAAGACTGAAAGAGAAGAAGCCAGTTTAGAGGTGTTTGCAAAAACCCATGAGGACATTCTGAAGGCCTTCTGAAAATGAGAGGAAAGGAGTGGGAGATTCAGTATTTAGGACTAGAATCCACAGACATATTTAATAGTTGATTGGAGGTGCGATGGTGGGAGATGGGTCAAGTATAACACCCAAGTTACCAGATCCTTGATCTTGGGTGGCTGCTTATGACATTAGCAAAATTAAGTGGTCTGGAGTGATGGGCCTTGGCATATTCAGTTGTAATCTCTTTGTATTTGGAGCACCTGCGGGACATCTCATAGTGTAATATAAATGTCACCTGACTGTGACATCACCCTGTTTACCATCGAAGTTCATTCCACTGATTTGGCTGATCAGACCATGTCCCTTTCCACCCTCACCATTTTCACCTCCCAATATTTTCAACTTGCTAGAAAACAACAAACTTCTCAGTAGTAGAAAATTACTCTTTGATCAAGGGTATGAAAATAGTGCCTATATAACCATAAATAATAACAGGCATTTTGCGTACTTTATCTCATTATATACCCAGAGCAGCTCTACAAACTAGCTCTCAGCCTATTTAGCAAATGAAAACACTGAAGATCACAGAGGCTCTGTGTCTTGCCCAAGGCTTCACTAACAGTATGTGACTTTACCTTTCTGCACTGTGTGAAACTTCTACCATGAGTTTCTATTGCTTTTATAGTGATTTTTAAACAAAAGTAAGCTATGTGGACGGCATAATTTGTGGGAAAACAGATGTCAAAGTGAGGCCTCTAAACGTTGTTTGATCAGGGCTTTTGTCTCCCTGTGTGAGCAGGAGCCATTGGGGGGAGGGGCTCCCGAGCTGAATGCAGCGAGTTTCCATTAGTCTCATCAAACTGTTTTTGTTGCAGTCTCTTCAAAGTTACCTCTGCTCCTGGAGAGAAGAAGCGAGAACCTGGAAATGGCTCCAAAACCCTGACTGGTTGATCAGAAGGAAAGGAATGCTGCCAGGATTTCTGTCATCCTGCTTTGAGGTGGCAAAGTCATTTTTAATATGTTAGAAACAGACCTTCTGAAGGCAAAGCCACTGAATCATGGCCCCCAGTAGAGGATGAACCTCAAATCTTTCAATAGTATGGACTGTTTAAAGAAATAAGAAGTTTTATCAAACAGGAGTTTTAAAAGATTTTTAAATGCTCCATGATTCCTATAGTTTATGCTTAATTTCTGCAATATACAAAAGCCATATATTATCTGATGCAATTGAGGGTAGTAGTTGGTGAATCAAAAGAGTTGGTCAAGAGACATAAAAATCAATATATCTTAAGTATATCTTAAGCCACTTATTTTCTGCACATTTTGAAATGTATATTTATTCACCAATCTTTTGGTATAGAGCCAAGAATTTTTCTTTCAGTATTTAACCACATCCTAGGACTTGAAGTCAGAAACCACAATTATAATACACCCCTATGATTTGCAGTTGTAGTTTAAGCGAAAGTTCTCAAAGACTTTTGCCAAGTAATTTGAGTGCCAGTTCTTTCTATGTTCGATTTTTTCCCCAAACTTTTATAATTTTCTCATATGCTTAGTATTAAATTTGGTTTTCATAGGAAAAATATACCTCCTTTCATAGGAAAAATAATACTTTCAAACTTATATTTCATCCATTCCTTATTTACATACGACTGGCCAAAAAAACCAAATTTGTGAACAAATATAACTGACTTTTGGCACATGTATAAACCAGCTGGTGGGGGTAAACACAGGTGGACATTCAGAAAAATGAATCCTGCATACTACATATGCCTTACATTTCAGTGTGTGTTTATAAAATAATAAAAACTATCAGTCCAGCAAGTTATTTTCAGGTTCATAATCCATGATAATGTTTATGTTTATGTTATGTTAATGTAATACAATGTAATAATTAATGTTAGACATTCTTCATTTTTACAAAAATACTGCAAGAGCCATCTGAAAGCAAAGTACTTTACATATATAATTTTTCCCTAAGACCGGTACCTACCCATTGCTCTTAGCATAAAGTTTAAAATTCCTAACATGATTTACAAAGCCCTTTACAATCTGTTCCCTGACTACCCAGGCTGCTCATACATATACACACACACACACACACACACACACACACACACACACACAGAGGCAGGGGTTCTTGTATTAATTTGTTTGAAATAGACTTTTTGAGTTGCCCCTAGACCTTTACATATGTGATTTCCACCCATTTAGCTGGAAAGCTCCCATAAAACCTAAAGGGTTAAACTTAGATTGTACTTCCTCCAAGATACATACCCTGACACTCTTATCTTTGATTAGGCGTCCCTGCTATGAGCTTTCAAGTCACCCCATATTTCACCTATAACCCTATTACTTAAAATGGGTATTTACTTGCCTATATCCTCACTAGTATTCCCACAAGGGCCAGGACCATTATGTTCACAGCTCCACCGCAATGCCTGACTTTGATTGTTTGATTGATTACTTGGTTGATTAAATCAATAAATCAATTTTAAGAGGTCGAGCTGTTGGTTAAGAAGTGTAGAGGGTCCTAGAAACAGACTGCTCTGGTATCTACCACTCACAAGCTATGTGATGTACATAAGAGTCCAGAAGTCACTTTCCTCAACTATACAGTGGGAGAAATAATAGAATCTAATAGAGGTAACAAAATGAAATAATGTAAAATACTTAGAGTTTTTGGCCATAGAAACTCTTCAGTAAATGTCACCCATTATTTCTTTTGTTGAAGTTATATATGCTTGTTCTGTTTTGTTTATGTATTTTTATATGTATATAAAATTTCATGTTACATATAGTTGCTTCTTATTTTTCTTGGTAATGTTCCATAAAGTCACCACCAACACTGAATTAGCAAATACTGAACCATTGCTCCTAGGGGAAATACAAAGTTTGGTTCCAGTGAACCTCTGGTCACAATATTTTTGTTAATAGGTCAATATATAATTTTATTCTATGTGCATTTCTATTTACAGACTATTATATATTATTGATTCAATGACATAGAACTCTTGGCTGACAGTACTCTAACTCATGCCTGAAAAAAGCTTATCTAACACTTGTATTTTCTCTGTAAGGCACATCACAGCCTTCTCGTGCTTAGAAACACTAGACACCAGCACTTATGCTTGAGAGCCATTTAAACAACAAATCATTAAGAAAAAAAGCACACAACTGTGAAAAAGATGGCACTAAAGAGACCACAGAAAGGACACTTGTTTCCAGTATGAGAGCTAAAACAAGAATGAAGAGCATCACTTTGTTTGACCTCAACTGGGAACATGCCATGTTGGGCAACTCAAAATTTTCACTGCTCTGTTCATTTTCATGAATACCCACAAAAGTGCCACACTGATTTTGGGGTTACAAACACATTTTAGCAAATAGGCAAATTCAGAAATATGGAATTATAAAAGTAAGGATAAGCAGCACATGTGTATACATGTATGTGTGTGTGTAATATAAACATGTATTTCTTTGGTGTAAAAAAGAGTGGATAAAAGAAATTATAAGGAAGCCAAATAATCCTGGACAAAATAGAAATGGTACCAAGAATTAAGACATAATCATTGCTGCTGGAGCTGTTCCAAAGTGCGCTGCATAATAATGGATTAGGCAAAAGGCACCACAGGAAATTTGTCTACACAGCCTCATCCCCCTACCTCCTGTGGGAAGAAATCTCTGGGTGAACCTGTTAATCACAATAAGATGATCTCTGGTAGGCAGAATAATTGCTGCATAAATATGTTCATGTCCTAATGAATATATTACTTACATGAAAAGAAGCATTTTGCAGATGTGACTAAGTATAAGAACTTTGAAATGGGGAGATTATCCTAGATTACCTAGGTGGGCCTAATATAATCACAAAATCAATTGTATTTCTATATACTTACAGTGAACAATCCAAAAATGAAACCAATAGAACTATTTCATTTACAATAGCATCAAAAGTAATAAAACACTTAGGAATCAATTTATACTCTAAAATTAAAGAAGATTCAATTAATGGGAAAATCTCAATTCAAGGATTGAAAAATTGAACATCGTTAATACGGCAATGCTCCCCAAATGGATCTACTCGATTTTAAAACTTATTATAATAATGGTAATCAAGACATTGTGGTACTGGCTTGAGGATATACAGGTAGATCAAAGACAAACAATTGAGAGTGCAGAAATATACCCATTTGTCTGTGACCAACTGATTTTCAACAAGAGCACCAAAACCATGTAATGAGAGAGAATAGTCTTTTCAATTTATGATGCTGGGACAACTGGATAGCCACATGCAAAAGAATGAAGGTGGACCCTTACTTTACACCATTTATTGAAATTAGCTAAAAGTGATCAAAGACATAAACATAAGAGCTAAAATTATAAAACTCCTAAAAGAAACATAAGGATAAATTTTCATGACCTTGGATTCAGCAATGGTTCCTTCTTAAGCATAACACCAAAAGCATAAGTGAGAAAAGGAAAAAAAAATAGATGAATTGGTTTTCATCAAAATTAAAACTTTCATGCATCAAAGGACACTATCAAGAAAACAAAAAGATAACTGAGAGAAGAGGGGAGAATATTTGCTAACCATATATCTGATAAGGGTCTAGTAGCCTGAATATAAAAAGAACTCTTAGCAAGTCAACAACAAAACACAAATGCAATTTTTAAAATGTGCAAAGTACTTGAATAGTCATTTTTCTAAAGACATGCAAATGGCCAATTGCCATCAACAGTCATTATCAAAATGCAAATCAACCACAATGGTATACAACTTTATACTCACTAGGATGTCTATAATTTTTTTTAACGGAAAACGAGTGTTGATAAGGACATGGAGAAATTGGAACCCTTATACACTGCTGGTAGGAATGTAAACTGGTGCAGCTGCTGTGGAAAAAAGTTTGGCAGTTCCTCAAAAAGTTAAATATAGAATTATTAACCCAGAAATTCCACTCCTATGTATATAACAAAAGAACTGAAAACAAGTGTTTAACAAAAACTTATACAAAATGTTCATAGCAACAATATTCACAATAGTCAAAAGGTAAAAACATCCCAAATGTCTAACAACAGAAGACTGGATAAACAAAATTCAGTGTGTCCTTACAATCGAATATTAGCCATAAAAAAGAATAAAGTACTGATACATACTACAGCATGAATGGACCTTGAAAACATCATGCTAAGTGAAAGAAACCATCACAAAAGACCACATATTATATGATCCTATTTACATTAAACACCTAGAACTAGGTACATTTATGGAGACAGACGGTAGATTAGTGGTTGCTTAGGAATGGGGATGGAAGATTGCAGAATAGAAGAATGTAGCTAAAGGATGTAAGGGTTCTCTTTGCTGTGATGAAAATATTCTAAAATTGACTATGGAGATGGTGATGAGTATCAGTGAATATACCCCAAGCCATTGAATTGTACATTTTAAATGGATGAATTGTATACTATGTGAATTGTAGATCAATAAAGCAGTTTTTAAAAAAAACAAAACAAAATTCTTGGATCCAAAATGGTGGCATAGAAGCAAGCTGGCTTCACTCCCCACCACAGAAAACAAAAACAAATATACAGTGCTGAGATTATCACCAGCTATATTCCAGAACTGAAATATGAAGATGAGATAGTTCCTGGGACCACAAAGAAGTGAAAAACCTTCGAGCAGATGGTAAGAGAATCAAACTTCCGCGTCCACAATATCCCTCCCCCATTCTGCCCAGCACCAAGCATGGGGAAAATCTTCCCCCAACTCACTGTTTCTGCACAGGAAAAAGAGAGATCGAGGTGGACAACAAGCTTCCCCCCATCTTGGGTTTCCTAGCAGGAGACCTGTTCCTGTCTTAACCCATAAGAAGCATTGTGAGTACCTGAAGGGAGAAACATCCCTGAGAACAGGCAGAGACAAAAAGGGAAGACATGACTATCAGCCCAACCCCGGAAAATTTGCTCTGTCATTCAGCCAAAGGAGACACCAAATCAGAGTGGCTGTTTAGCAGCACCATGCTGTCGGAGGTTCATTGCACAGGGCCCCTAGGTACCAAGTCCTAAGCAGCCTTCCCACACTGCTTGGATATCCTCTGTGGAACCTCCTTCATTTAGAAAGGGCAGCATCCAATCTGTTACTAGAGCCGAGGCAAACCTGGGCTTAATACACCACGTAGAGCCAAAAAGGAGGCAGTGACCTAGTGGTAAAGAGCCTCTAAGCACATATATCCAATAAAAACCAAAACAAGCCAGACAAAGAAGACTGAAATTAATGACTATCCTTTCAATGCAAAGACATAGAAACACATCCACAAAAACCAACAGCAAACAGGGAATCATGATATCCCCAAGTGGACAAAGCAAGGAACCAGTGATTGACTGACCCTAAGGAGATAGCAATATGTGACCAAGAATTCTGACCAATATTTGACCAAGAATTCAAACTGCAGTTTTAAGGAAACTCAGTGATCTCCAAGATAACACAGAAAATCAATTCAGAAATGTATGAGGTAAATTTAACAAAGAGATTGAAATTTTAAAAAACCAAATAGAAATCTTGGAACTGAGAAATACATTTGCTGAACTAAGCAATTAATTAGAGCTTCTCAACAGCGTAATGGATCAAGTAGAGGAAAGAAACTGAGAGAAAAGACAGCCTATTTGAAAATATGCATTCAGAGGAGAAAAAAGACAAAAGTATAAAAAGGAACAATGATCACTAAAAAGATATAGTGAATTACCTTAAAAGACCAAATCTAAGACATATTAGTGTTTGTGAGAGAGTTGAGCAAAAAAGCCAGGAGTAGAAAGCTTATTCAAAGAAATATCAACAGAAAATTTTCCCAAATTTGAGAAGTATATAAATATCCAGACACAGGAAGATCAGAGAACACCAAACAGATTCAACTCAAATAAGACTACCCTAAGACATGTAATAACCAAACTCTCAAATGTCAAGGACAAAGAGAAGATACTAAAAGCAGCAAGTGAAAAGAATCAATAACATTTAAAGGTGCTCCAATTCATCTGGCAACAGATTTCTCTATGAAGCCATACAGGCCAAGAGGAAGTGGGACAAAATTTTCAAAGTGTTGAAAGAAAAACCTGCTATCCAGAATACTGTAGCCAGCAAAGTTATCCTTCAAATGTGAAGGAAAGATAAAGTCTTTCCCAAATAAAAGCTGAGAGTATTCATCACCACCAGACCAGTCTTACAAGAAATGCTAAAGAGAGTTTTTCAATCTGAGGGGAAAAAAAAACACTCATGAGAAAAAAAACACACACACATTTAAAGGTATAAAACCCACTGGTAAAATTCAATACATGAACAAACTCAGAATACTCTAATACTGTAATTGTGGTGTATAATCCACTCATATCTCTAGTATGAAGCCCAAAAGACAAATCTGTCAAAAACAATAATAGCTATAGCAACCTAAGAGATAAGGAATATGAAAATATGTAAATTGAGACAATTAAAAGTTAAAATATGGGAAGGATGGAGTTAACGTGTGGAATTTTTTTTCCCTCTGTTTCCTATTCTTTTCTGTGTGATCTAAGTTTTCATCTCTTTAAAATAACTTGTTATAAGATGTTTTTTGTAAGTCTCATGGTAACCACAATGCAAAACCTATAATAGACTAACTAAAAATTAAATGCAATAAATTAAAACATACTACCAAGAAAATCACTTAACCACAATGGAAGACAGTAAGAAAGAAAGGAAGAAAGAGGTTACAAAACCAGAAAACAGGGAACAAAAATGTTCTTACTTACGAATAATAACACTGTATGTAAAGGGACTCAATTCTTCAATTAAAAGACATGGAGTAGCTTAATGGATGAAGCAACAAGACCTAATTATATGCTGTCTATAAGAAACCCACTTCACCTATGGAGACACACAGACTAGAAATGAAAGGGTGGAAAAAGATATTCCATGTAACTGGAAATCAAAAAAGAGCAGGAATAGCTACACGTATATTAGATAAAATAGGATACAAATCAGAGTATAAACAGATAAAGGGGTCAATTCAGCAAGAGGATATAACAATTATAAATATCTATGCACCCAACACCAGAGCTTCCAAGTATATAAAGCAAACATTAATAGCTCTAAAGGGAGAAAAAAAACTGTAATACAACAATAGTGGAGACTTTAACACCTCACTCTCAGTAATAGACAGATCATCCAGACAGAAAATCAACAAACAATCATCTGAGTTAAACTACACACTAGACCTATTAGGCCAACAGACATTTACAAAAACATTTTACCTGACTGCTGCAGAACACACATTCTTTTCATCAGCACATGGAACATTTTCCAGAATAGACCATATCTTAAGCCACAAAACAAGTCTCAACAAATTCAAAAAAGTAGAAAGCATATCAAGTATATTTTCTGACCACAATGGGGTAAACTAGAAATCAATAAGAAGAGGAATCTCAGAAACTTCACAAACACACGACAATTAAACAGTATGCTCCTGAATGACCAATGGGTCGATGAAGAACTAAAGAGGGAAATAAAAAAATTTCTTGAAACAAATTAAATTGGAAATAAAACTTACCAAAATCAGTAGGATACAGCAAAAGTAGTAGTAAGAGGAAAGTTTATAGCAACAAACACTGATATCAAAAAAGTAGAAAGACATTAAATAAAAAACCTAATGAAGCATGCACCTCAAGGAACTAGAAAGGCAAGAACAAACCAAACCCAAAATTAATAGAAGGAAAGAAAGAATAAAGATCAGAGCAGAAATAAATGAAATTAAGACTAAAAAAATAGAAGAGCAACAAAACAAGAAGCTTTTTTTAAAAAAGATAATATAGACAAACTTTTAACTAGACTAACTAAGGAAAAAAGAGACAAGAACCAAATAAATAAAATCAGAAACAAAAAAGGAGATATAACAACTGAGACCATAGAAATACAGGGAATTATGAGGCACTATTATGAACAACTATATTTGAACAAATTAGAAAACTTAGAAGAAACGAATAAATTTCTGGACACATACAACCTACCAAGATTGAACCATGAAGAAATGGAAACACTCAATAAATCAATCAGTAATGAGATCAAAGCCATAATAAAAAGTCTCTCGTCAAAGAAAAAGCCCAGGGCCTAATGGCTTCACTGCTCAATTCTACCAAACATTTAAAGAAGAACTAATATCAATTCTACTCAAACCCTTCAAAAAATTGAAGAGGAAGAAATAACTCCAAATGTATTCTCTGTGGCCAGCATTACCCTAATACCAAAACCAGAGAAGGACACAACAAAAAAAGAAAAGTACAGACCAATATCACTGATGAACTAGATGGAAAAATCCTCAACAAAATATTAGCAAACTGAATTCAACAACATATTAAAAAGACCATTCACCAGGAATGCAAGGATGGTTCAACATATGCAAGTCAACAAATGAAACACATCACGTTAACATAACCAAGAACAAAAACCATATGATAATCTCAACAGATGCAGAAAAAGCATTCAATAAAATTCAACATCACTTTATGAAAAAGAAAAACCCTCATCAAAATGGGTATAGAAGGAACATACTTCAAAATAATAAAGCCATATATGACACACCCACAGCTAACATCATACTAAATGAGGAAAAATTAAAGATTTTCCCTCTAAGATCTGGACTAAGACAAAGATGCTCACTTTCACCACTTTTATTCAACATAGTACTGGAAGTCCTGGCCAGAGCATTTGGGCAAGAAAAAGAAATAAAGAGTATCTAAATTGGAAAGAAAGTCAAATTATCCTTATTCTCAGATGATATGATTTTATATATTAAAAAAACCCCTAAAGACTCCACCAAAAAACTGTTAAGAGCTACACCTAACA
Organism: Lepilemur ruficaudatus; assembly: GCA_963574885.1. NCBI lineage: Eukaryota > Metazoa > Chordata > Mammalia > Primates > Lepilemuridae > Lepilemur > Lepilemur ruficaudatus. The sequence continues at coordinate 25,302 of CAUYRT010012871.1, read as the reverse complement.
GGTACAATGCACACTATCGAGGTGATGGACACACTTATAACCTTGACTCAAACTGTATAAAAGTAATTCATGTAACCAAAATATTTGTACCCCCATAAAATTCTGAAATAAAAAATAAACAAGAAAAAAATTATATCCAAAAAAACCTGTTAGAACTGAAAAACAAATTCAGTATTCAGCAGGATACAAAATCAACATATAAAAATCAGTAGCACTTATATATACTAACAGTAAATAATCTGAAAAAGAAATCAAGAAAGCAATCTCATTTACAATAGCTAAAAGAATATAAATTAACTAGGAATCAATTTAACCAAAGAAGTGAAAGATCTACACAAGGAAAACTATGAAATACTGATGAAAGAAATTGAGGAGGACACTAAAAATGGAAAGATATTCTATGCTCATGGATTGGAAGAATTAATATTGATAAAATGATCATACTTCCCTGAAAGCATCACACTAGCTGACTTCAAAATTTACTAAAAAGCTACAGTAACCAAATTAGCATGATACTGGCATAAAACCAGACACATATGTTATCAAGCAAGCAATGAGCTTGCTGCCCAATGCACATAGAAGCCAATGGCATCAGCTTTTGAGAAAAGAAATAAATAGATTGCCTCATAAGCCATTGAGGCTATTTATATTTTAAATCTTTTTTTCCCTTCTGTGCTTTCCATTTGGATAAATTCTATTGATTTAAGTTAATTGATCCTCTCTGCTATGCTATCCACTCTACTTTTAATCTCCTTCCAGTGGATTTCTGATTTCAGATATTATCACTTTTAATCCTAAAATTTCCATTTGGGTCTCTTTTGTTAGTTTCCAAATCTCTCCTGAAATGTCCATCTCTTCACCCATAATATTCATGTTTTCCTATAGACTCTTCAACATATTCATCACAGTTATTTAAAGTCATATCTGCAAAATTGTTTATGTGTCTATTTCTACTAATTGATCGTTCTCAAAGCTCTAGTTTACATTTTCTCACATTTTCCCATTTATTCCCAATCTCACACACCATACACACATGCACACACATGCACACACGTGCTTGTGCACAACATTGTGGATGACACATTGCAGAGTCTTTAGGTTGTGTTATCTTCCTGTGAAAGTAACCTCCTTTACTAGAGGTGAGCTAAATTACAGGTGGATCATAAACTTGAAGCTTCGATTTATGCTTTGTTAGTGTGGGCTTGTTTTGGTTTTGCCTTTACTCCTAGGGTCAATTGATTAATTTTGGTACTTATTTTAAGGCATAGATCCTATGGGGTTTCAGTGGGAAGACTGGGCTTTTCCAAGCCCCCTGTAATTGGGTAAGAGTTGAACTCCAATCTCTCATTTCTCCTGCTGTGGACGATGGCTGGAGTAACTGCTCTACTCTTTGAGACTTCCATACATTGTTTTTCTTTTGGGCCTGTTGGGGCCTTACTCAAGCATACACAATTGAAGGGTTCACTCAGGAATTGAGGGAAATGTTTTCCTTCTCCCACCTTGTACCTTCTTCCTTTTCTGGATTTCCCTGCTCAATTTCTAGCCATAATGTCAGTCCCATCATTTCAGGAAACAAGGGCAGCTTTCTGTTTGTATTCTGTGTACACCACAGGGAGTAACCTCAAGGGAAAAGTGTAGTTCCCTTCTTTAAGAGACAGTTCCCCTCCAGTTTCTGCCTGCTTTCAGTAAAGCAGTGTCTTCCAAGGGTCTTTTTTCTTCCCTGTTTTGTTCCAAATTTATCATTCATATCTGATATAAGCTATTCTACCATTATTGGAATTGGAAACTCCTTTTCAATTTTAAATGTCTATAGTTCTATCCTAGGGCACATAAATTATTTATAATCTTTTTTCCAAACAAGTATGTCAAAATGTCTGTGATCAAGTTGCCTTGGTTTTAGATCTAGGTTATGTAAAGACTGAACAAATACAGAGGGCATTTTGGATAACTTAAAAAATCTCTTGACCATCTTAAAGCCAAACTTACTCAACTCTGATGCTGTATCCAAGCAAGAATGCAGGCTCCCATCCTCCAAAATGTTGCAGATTTTAATTAAGAGAAATTGGAATCTCAGCCTTTCAGATAAACTTTCATAATATATTAATGTTGCCAACTAGTTCATTTATTTTTAATATACCTTGCAGGGCAAACAAACATCAGGCTATTACTTGCAACTTGTGACTCTTTTCCTGATCCAAGATGCTCACGGGGATTGTTCTACCTGCCTCTCCCTCCTTCTCCCCACAGTATGTCCTAGATCTGCCTTCCTCAACTTTTCCTTCTTTCCTTACCAACATCATCTTCTTTTAAAATGTTTTTTCCCCTCCATTCCTCAATTATTTTCCACCTGTAAATAAACTTTCCTACCTTTGTTTTCATGTCAAACTACAGCCCTTTCTCTTCAAGCCTAACTCACTTGTTTACTTCCTTTCCGCCAGTTGACCTGCGGTAATCTGGGTTCGGTGCTTGATCACACCACTGACACTGCTCTCTGTAAGGTCACCAAACACCTCCTCTTCTCCAATCACATTACTTGGTCTCTTTATGATGCTTGTGTCACGTTCTCCCTTGAGTTTCTTTTCACTTCTATACCCAGTATTCCCGGAGGCTCCTTGCCATCCTAACCTCCATTAACGAATTAATATAAATTTAAGACGTACAAGCATAGCTTTGTTACATAGACGTATTGTGTATTGTCGAAGTCTGGGCTTTTAGAGTAATGATCACTTGAATAATGTAATTGTACCCATTAACTATCTTCCTTTTAAACGTAAAAATTCTGTGCATTGTCTTCCTTTTGTCTCATTTTACACATTTCTCCTAAACAATCTCATTAATGACTAACAGCTTCCACTGTTACCCATATTACAATTCTGAAATTTGTTTCTCTAAGACCCTCCTGGAAATTTCCATCTGGATGGGTTGTAAGTATTTCAAACTTACTGTACCTTTTCCCCTTCTAACCACTATCTAAGTCTTCTACATATGTTATTATATGTAAGCAGTTTGCATACATTTAATATTCCCAAAGATAATTCTGCATAATGAGGCACCATTATGATGCCCATTATACAAGGCATAAGAAAAAGAGATATAAAGGAGTTAGGTGGCTTGTGCAAGGAAAGACACAACTGTAGAACACACTGATTAAGAGAGAACAGCCTGGGTACATACCCAAGCTCTACCACTTGCTAGCTGTGAGATCTTTGCTAATCACCCACTCTGAGATGATTTTCAAATCAATAAAATGAGTATCAAAATAGTATCTACAATATTAGCTGTTATTATTACAGAAATTATTCATAAAAGACAAAGTAAGCAGAAATCTCACCAAAGTATGGCCAAGTGTAGTGGCTCACACCTGTACTCTCAGCACTTTGGGAGACCAAGACAGGAAAATCGATTGAGGCAGGAGTTCAAGACCAGCCTGGGCAACATAATGAGACCCCATCAGTACAAAAAAATTAAAAAATTAGACGGGTATGGTGGCACACCATACCAGCCACTCTAGAGGCTGAGGCACAAGGATCATTTGAGCTCGGGAGTTTGAGGTTACAGTGAGCTATGATTGTGCCACTGCACTCCAGTCTGGGCCACAGAGACCCTATCCTTTAAAAAAAAAAAAAAAAGAAGGAAAGAAAAAGAAAAAAAGAAAATGAAATCTCACCAAAGCTAAAAAACAAAACCAAACCAAAAAAGTAGGCCTTTATTACATGCCAAGCTACTTCATAGAAATAAGTATTGCAATTTCTCCTTTTAAAATACATACAGTTCTGTCACTTCTTACCTACATGGCTGCAGGTAGTTGAATTTTGTGATATTTCAGGCCTGCTCAAGAAAGACTCTCTAATTAAAGGCTTGTCTAATTAATGATTTATCACCATTGTAAGGTTCAGGGAATGTTTAAAATTAACCTGCGAAAAGAAGTCCACAGTTCAAAATTTTTTTAGACCAATAAAAGTGGATGATGATGACTGTTTGTTTGTTTATTTATTTTCAGACAGGGTCTTGCTCTGTCATCCAGGCTGGAGTGCAGTGATGTCATCGTAGCTCACTGCAGCCTCAAACTCCTGGGCTCCAGTGATCCTCCCACCTCAGCCTCCAGAGTGGCTGGGACTATAGGCATATGTCACCACACCCATCTAATTTTTAAATTTTTTGTAGAGACGCAGGTCTCACCATGTTGCCCGAGCTAGTCTTAAACTCCTGGGCTCAAGGGATCCTTCTGCTTCAGCCTCCCAAAGCACTGGGAGTACAGATCTGAACAGCCACACCCAACATAAGACTCCCCTTTTGATAGGCACTTAACGCCTTGATAAGCCTCTTTCTTGCATTTTCTCAAAAAATTCTCACAAGCTTAGACATAGATGGTTCTTCGTCTAGAGAGGGTAAGCTTGGCAGTGATTGGGAAGAGCTTTGAACTCAAGCGGTTTTAAATTTTCAAAATGATTTCCCATGTGTTATCTTATTTGATCCTAAAGAGCAACCACTATGTCAGTCAGGACAGAAAAGTCTCTGCCCATTTTATAATTCCCAACTTCAGAAGGAATACATGCATTATTACCATGTGTAGGTGCTATAAATGTTACATCTTAATTAGAGCCAAAGTATTAATATCAAGTATGGGAAAAATCACACCTAACTAAACATGTAGTGTTGGAAGTGAGGACAGTGGTAACTTTTGTAGAATGGGGTGAGTCTGACTGTAAAGAGACAGGAGGGGGCTCCTGGGTGCTGGCAAAACTTTATTTCTGAAGCCATTTTATTTCTGTAGGAACCTATGGCAGTGGATTATGCTATTTCACTGTAGTTTCCCCGGCATCTTAACACGTCTTCATTTTCTTCTGTGCTTTTCATTTATAAAAATAGACATTTTGTTGTGAGGGAAACAATTCATTGGGCTCCCAATCTAAGTTTGTCTCCCAATTTAGGTTTATCTTATTATTTAAGAATCTTGTATCAACATTTCCATATGGCTTCTTTAAATTTAACATATTATTTCTGATTACCCCAATTGATCCCCAAGACAAACTTGTAAATCCATTTAAAATGTATAACCTAATTTTTTATTTTGTAAAACATGTTTCTTAGGAACTTCAGAGCTTATATAAGCCCAGTCACCCAGAAAGTACTACTTATTAGAACATCCTGCCCACCAATTCCTTCTCAATGTTTATGAACTTTAGAGATCAAAATACTTGTTTTAAAAAGCACACACACACACACACACACACACACACACACAGCTTTGCCTTTTCTCTTCTTGGTGCCCTCTCTGGTATTTTAAACTGACCCATCCTCTAGCTAGTCAGATGTTTCCTTCTCATTTCTGCTGGATTGGTCTCCAGGCCCACATTGGTTCTTTTGGCCATGACTTCTTTCTGATACTTCCACTATCAGTTTTACAACAGCAGCCAGACAGTAACTTTCTGCACTCAGACAGTGAATACACCCACGACAATCACAGAGCTAACCACCACTACCTTCGTTCTGGTTATTGGAAGAGTATCTGCCAAGAAGTGACCATCTGAAGACAGCCCACATTCAACTGCATTTATTAAGCAGGGTATGCAAATAATTTTTTGGTATTACCAAATTAGAGGTCTACGGGCCACCTGTTTGCTAATTGGTAAACACCTGACTTTCAGTCTTCCTCAGCTGCATTTTGGAAAGTTCAAAAACTTGCTGCTGTGATTGGCTAGGCAACAGTGACAAAATGCTACTGTTCCAGTGCTGACAACAGGATATGGTTAGAGTTCAGACATATTTAATCAACACCTTTCTCTTTAATCAAACACCTCTTGCCATATGGTTTCAGGCAGTTGTCTTCATTTGTTTTTAAGGATTCTAAAAATACATGAAGGTTCAGTTTCTGAAAGTTTCAAAGCTAAAGATTTTTCCTTTACTTTTGAACTAAAAATGGTAATATCCTTTATAATTCCATGCTTTTTAGAAAAATTTTAAACATTACCTTATCAGTTTTTTTTTTTACTGGTTCTTTTACTTTTTTCTTATCTATTCCCCAACCATGGAAATAGCCAATTTTTAGATCCAATAACTGATTAAGGCCAAATTTTTGCCACTTTTGTCTTACCTAATATTTTCAATCTTATTACCACACTCACTGCTGTCATTTTTCCATTTTCACTTTTTAGTGACAAAAGTCAATTTTTTTTTTTTTTTGAGACAGAGTCTCACTCTGTTGCCCGGGCTAGAGTGAGTGCCATGGCATCAGCCTAGCTCACAGCAACCTCAAACTCCTGGGCTCAAGTGATCCTTCTGCCTCAGCCTCCCGAGTAGCTGGGACTACAGGCATGCGTCACCATGCCCGGCTAATTTTTTCTATATATTTTTAATTGGCCAATTAATTTCTTATAGTAGAGACAGGGTCTCGCTCTTGCTCAGGCTGGTTTCGAACTCCTGACCTTGAGCAATCCTCCCGCCTCAGCCTCCCAGAGTGCTAGGATTACAGGCGTGAGCCACCATGCCTGGCCCGCCCTTTTTTTTTTTTTTTAAGACACAAAGTCTTCCTATGTTGCTCAGACTGGCCTCAAACTCCTGGGCTCAAGCAATCCTCTTGCCTTAGTCTCCAGAGTAGCTAGGGGAACTACAGATACACACCCGGCTCTACCTTTTTTTGACTTGGAGTAGAGGAAAAAAAGAAAAGAGAAGAGAACGAAATGCAAGGATAGTGAAGAATATGTATAGAGCCCTTACTATGCCAGGTACTAGTCTAAGAGCTCGGCTGCATTAACCTACCTGAAGCAGATCTTACTACCATTCTTATATTACAAAAGAGGAAATATGATGAAATAACTTGCTCAGGTAAAGCTAAAACCCACATGTTTTTGTCCCAGAGCAAAGTCACATTCAAAGAAACATAAATAATTTTGTGTTTTTCTGTGTAGGCCCTTTGAAAACTTAGAGTCTAAACACAGCTTGTATCTACTCTTCTTAAAATCCTTTGGCCTTTCCTATTCTCTGATTTCCTTTGCATTGGGTTTCAAATGACAAAAATCCAACTAAAATGTTCTCAAGCCAAGAGGGGTCCTCCTGAGGCTCTTGTAATTAAGGGTGTTATCCCTTCAAGCATGGCTGCATCCAGGGCCTTTCGTGATGCCATTACAGCTCTGAGGGTGGCTCTACTTTCGTCTGTGTGGTGGCTTTGCTCTATAGACAGGCAGTGTCTTTCATACTGCTGGGGAAAATCACATCCAACAACTCCAGGCTCACACAATCCCTACAACTAGAACTTCTAGAATAAAATAGACACCTTCTCTCTCTCAGTGTCCATATCTCATGCCATAGAGAAGGTCAGGGCCCCAAATTATGGAGACCTCTGATTGGACAGATTGGGCCACAGGGAGCTGGGGAAAATCATGGGAGAACTCAGTCCTTCCAGGTCCACATGCAATATGAGATAGTGCCCCAAAAGGAAAAGCAGTCAGCTGTTAACCTGACAAAGGGGAAAGAATACCAATCAGGCAAAATCAATGGACATTCATGACATCCTAAGGCACTGCTCTTCATCCTTTAGCTGACCCAGGGCTCCTCTTCTTAGTGCCATTCAGAAACCACAATCTCATACCCAACACCTCTGCAACACTTCCACCTAGAGCTCTCAACAGATTACATTTCTTCTTTGCCACTCCCCTCCCCTACAGCCCCCTTCTAATTTAGACTTGCCTGTGTCAATCACTTACATTTTAATGTGATTTTTTTCACTAATGCACTGTTTCCCAATAATATTTGGATTTAAAGACTAAGTGAGCAATTAAAACATTTATTCTCAGCTTAAATTAATTTTAGCATAGGCAAACAGGGAGGCAGCAAACTCCCCTGCAACACTTGAAAATCCAGCAGATATGCATTTTTCCCTATGCAAAATGTCACACAGAGTCACACACTTCCACTGACCACACACCAGATCATCGAGGCAAGAGAACAGCATCTGACTGCAGCCCGTACACAGAGAATTCCTTCCACAAACAGTCATAGTTTCTTTTAGGCCTAGGACACATGGGCAGCCACTTCTTCTCAAGGGGATTTACTAGGGCTCAAAATGATCTTACCTTCTCTGGTTACCCAAACTAAATAGTTGACCCAACCACATTTCATTTGATATCACCATAACTGAGTAGCTCTCTTAAATATTCTTGCGCAATTCTCTTTTTCTTCATACTTCCTCTCTCTGTCTCAGCAAAAACACTTTATAAACCCTCACACTTAGTCATTTTTGACCGCTTAATTCCTCTTCTTTTATCTGCTATGTAAATCTTTTGAATGAGAGCTGCCTACAGCGATGAAGGAGGGAAGAATTATATTGGCAGGATGATGGAGCAGCATCCCAGATGCTACAAACAGCGGGAGTAAATGGAAGGCGACATTTCTTCCTCAGCACTGGGTGGAGGAGGCTATAATTAAATCGACTAAGAGCCCACACCTAGAGCAGAAGCCAAGCTTTGGTTTTTAAATACATTCTGCCCATGGGGTGGCCCAGTGTTTTCTCTAAATTGTTTCTTGTCAACAAATGAGCTCACCCCCTGCCCCCTACTTTTCACCACAAGGCATTGTAAGTTCTACCTCTACCCTGGAAGCAAAACAAAAGTGTGGTATTTCTAGAGGAAAGAAGTGCCTTATATATGCCTTTATTTCTTCCACATTCTTCTGGGTGGATTGTCATTGATTCATGTAACAAACTTCTTCCCCAAGGAAAAGGCTTTGCTAACATAGGAATGCTAAACAACATACACATCACCAGAGCTTATTTTCTTCATTTTGTTGGCAACATTGGTCCCTATGGGCCAGTAATCAATAGGAGCTTGCTATTTCTTTGCTGTAAAACACTTTGCTATAAAATGTTGCCTTCCCCCTGTCTTCCTCAGGGCAATGTTCCTCTGTCAACCAATACCATTCTAGCTGAGGTCTCAAGGATGGCTTAGGCTGCCTTGCCAACAAAACTCGGGCATGTCTAGGTTCTGCTGGAACACTGTGGACCAATAAAAGGAGCCCATTTGGAGGTCTGTTTGCATGAGGGTCCAAGAAGCTTATGGGAGGAAACTCCTAAAAAAGAAAGAATTAATAAATGTGGGCGAATGTGAGAGAAGGAGTGATTTTGAGTATGATTTTGAGCAGGGCTCACACTGCTCTCTGGAGCCGCCTTCCTGCTGCTGTCACCCTTAGCTTTCCTGGCACCCACGCTGTCCCTCACGGTCTCTGATTGAGTGGGAGAGGGAGGTTGAAATGTAAAAAAAGGAGAGATGTTTCACTAACATCTCTGTAAGGCTGTAAAAGCAGAAAGATGTAGTTCCTTGTGTCCGTGTTACAGAGTATAACACATATGGAAAAACAATGCATTACCCCCATTTTACAGGGGGCAATCTGTCAGCTCAACATTGGCATCCAGAGCAGCAAAGCACCAAAGCCACAGGCACAGTCCAGTGCTATCTGGGTGGGAAGGATAGGAGGAGGGCACAGGGAACACATGCACAGCCAGAGCCCACCAAGGCTAGCACCTTCCTGAACTCTTTGGGAATAATTTGGTAGGGGAGAGGGGGAACAGGAGAGATGTGTAGCTTGAGTTCTTATAATTGTGCCTATAGGCTGCATCATTAAAAAAAAAAAAACACTTTATTACTATTTCTATGACCCTGCTTTTCCCCAGGTTTGATGTGGGGTGATATGAGATTCACAGTTATGATAAAAGTGCATTTATTCATTTGTCTATGGGTTTTTTTTTCCCACAACATAGTTTGGACTCTAGGTTATTCCATTTTCTTGTTCTCCAATGAGCTGACATTTGAAATCAGTCTGGCTTTTTGTTGGTCCTGGAATATATACCATTTCCAAGAGGCCCCCAGAAGTATAGAAAGCCAAGGCAGGTCCAGAAATTATAATGTTGGTTTCAACTTACAAATACACTTTCAGTGGAAAAAAGAGCAGCCCAAATCTTTAGCCAAGTTTCTACTGGGTGTCCCTTTTTTAAGACTGCAATTTGGATTCCTGCAATTATTTGCATTTTTGTTGCTAATTACTCCTGCCATTGGTGCAACCAACCACTTTTGGGTGCAATTACCCCCTCGTGGGAGCAATTACATATAAAAACAGTTCTGCACGTGCAACTAATTATGACAAAACAAAAGGAGGCTGAGGAGGACAATCTGGTTCATCAAGTGCTAACTCCAACTTCACACATGTGCCAGCTATGAGCAGGTAGAGCAGTTAGTCCAGGGAAGTAACCCCTACCCTGGGTATTATGGGCTGGAGCATTCCTGCCACTGTTTACTAATGTATTTTTAGAGGATTAAATTGTGGATTTATTTAACCAGAAAAGAGCAACTCAGCTACTCATTGGTCTTTTGCTAACGTCGGTTCCAGACACCAAATCAAGCCATACAGTCCTCTAATTAAACACCCAGACTTTCCAGAAAATAATAAATTTTAATGAAATTCTGTTTTGTTTTGTTTTTTTACAAAGAACACTGACACATCCATCTCACTGAGTTGTAATGTACATACAGGTCTCCCTCCCCTTGTCTCTATTAGACATGCCAACTTAACTGCTGCAGCCCTAGGATTGGAAACAGTGGTGCAATGAGCTGACACACGAGGTCTGAGTCCCGGAAGCAGCAGCCTCAGCTGGCAAAGTGCAGCAGGCATTCTACACAAACCATGTTAGGGTTTCCAGGCAGCCCACATAACAGACAATTGTCGCATTACATCTCATTGCCTGATTCAAATTTTAGATTAGAAATGGGAAATGGGAGATGTAATCTAAGGCCACCATCAGCCTGTCTCCCTGCTTCAGTTGAATTCACACACACACACACACACACACACACACAGAGCTAATTGCTTTTAGGAGGCAGTTACGTACACAGACTCTGGAGCCAGACTGCCAGAGTTAAGACCACAGCTCAACCACTTACGGCCTTGAGCAAGTTACTTAACCTCATTGTGCCTCAATTTCCTCCTCTGTAAAATGGGGATAGAAATAGCCCCTGCCTCATACTGTTGTGACAGCAACTAAGAGAGCCAATTCTTGGAAACACTTAGAACAGTGCCTAGCACTCCATAAATGTTAGCTATTTTTATCATTACCTATGCCATTTTACTGCAATTATTTATTTCTAGATCTGCCTCTTTTATGAGCTGTTAAGAAAAATTATACAAAACTGAAGATAATCATAGAGTTTTTCAAGTCATATTCAAGCATTATCTAACACACAGGCCTAAAGGGAAAGTAACCTTGTTTGACTTATTACTGTTTATTGATTAGAGGCTAGACATTAGGAAGTTAGATATTTATTTGTAGAAGGTTGATAAATTACAAATGACTTTTACCCAGGAAAGAGGCAAACTATTTCTTTCCAATCAAAAAGAATAAACCCAAAGAAGGGGTTTTACGATCCTGGAGGACATTAAACAGTTTTGTACTTAATTTTACAATCTTATTCAAGCATTTTCTTTTTTCCAATGACTGTATTTATCAATTTCTCCTATCCTCCTTTGATCCAGCTTTGCCATTCTGCTGGTCCCCTCATTAATGAATTAAATAAATCTCTAACACACACTCACTGTAGGTTTTTCTGAGATCCACATTTTTACCTTTTTTTAAAAAAAAGTATTAATGCCAGAAGTCATGTACTTCCTGCAGGCAGGACTCTTAGTCATCTTTGTGTGTTAGTTCAGCATTGCTCACATTTTAATGTGCATCCAAATCAACTAAGGATTCACCAGGTTTGGGAAAAGGCCTAAGATTTGAAATTTCTAGAAGATTCTGCCAGCTTTAGTCCTGAGCACAAAGCCTGGATTTGGACAATGCAGGTGCTAAGAAATGTCTTAGAAATGTCCTAAGATCCACCTGTGAGAACAAATGACATGTCTTATTCCTTATTGCCACCCTCTTCAATACCTAGCCTTCATGTTCACAACTTACATGCAGTAATACGGAGGATCTGACTTGGGTGGGGACACAAAATATTAGTTAGCAGGCCTTGTTTATCATAATGACCTAGTTAGATGAGAGATTAATGGAAAGGTGAGGGAAGATGGCAGAGACGTTGGGTTGTCCAAATTCATCCACTTACGACAGTTATGGGCCCCCACAGACATACTTGTCAGCAGGAGGGTGACTGACAACAGCATTGCCCAACCTCATTCCACGAAGGCCACATGGATCCCTTCTCAGGCAATCCTGGGCTTCAGAGAAGTGAAGTCTTGAAAACACAGTGGGGACTTCTAACCTGGGCAGTGAGTGGACTTAATTCCCAGCTTCTGCTATATCATGGCAACCTGCCTTCATGTGCCTTCATGTATATATAATTAACAAGCAGTGAACTCTCCCCTACTAGAAAAATAAAATAATCATGCGGCCCTTGTGCAAATGTAGGCAGAACTATAAGTGTTCTCAACCCTGATGGCACATTAGATTTGCAAACTTATATAAAAACATACATATGCCTGGGTCTCACTTCTGGGGAGTCTGCTGTAATTAGTCTGGGGGGGAGGGACCTGACAATAGTATTTTAAGGTTGCTCTATGGTTAAAGGGGCGATTACAGCTACATTAGCTATACTGCCATTGAGGTGAGTGGGAAGTTGTTGGGTATTGACTCATTCAATCATTCCAGCAACACATTAAGGCTAAGCCGTCTATAGTCATCTTACGAGCACTGCAAATTTTTGAAGAAAGGAGTTTTAGTTCTCTGAACTTTTTAATACGAATGCATTAGAACAGCTTTTCAGGGAAAGTGTTAGGTGCTCCTAAAGGTCTGAGGTAGGTGATATGAATCTGGCCAGGTGCTGCCACTTCCCCCAGCACCTGGAAATAAGAGGAATAGCGTTTCACCTGAGGCTGAAACTAACAAAATCCACACACAATGGATATAATTAAACAACCAAGAGATTGTAAATATGTGATTATGAAGTTTTCTTTGTTTTAATAAAATACTGTTATTATTGAAATAATAAAATGTTTCTAGAAATAAATTATTTTGAAAAGAGTTATATGAGGTAAGAACGTAAAGTCTCTCATTTCTACAGGCTCTTTCACTTCCTGTCGCCGCCCTGCTCCCAGCATTCCTTCCTTCCTCAAAGGAGCCATGCGGTGAAGCTAGCACATTTCCGTCTAGGTCTCTTCTATGCATATACAAACACATGTTCGTGAGTGTTTGTATGTATATTTCTTCCCTTTTGCATGCTGCTACTAAGTCTTCCCCACCATTCTCACTTCCGTCTATTCTAGCCAGGCTTTCCCAGTCACTCTGTCACAGGCACCTTCAGCAAAGTCCCCACAGTGTAAATCCCGTGGCAAACCTCAGCGATCATCTTTCCCGCCATCAGCAGCAGTTGTCACGGTGGCTCACTCCAGACACCACACTCCCCTGCTGTTCCCCCTACCTCTCTGGCTACTCTTTCTCCATCTCCTCCGCTGGCTTTTCTCCTCTCTCTCATCTCTAAGCTCAGACACCCCCAGTCCTCTGACCTCTTCCCTGCCCTATCGGCACTCACTCCCTCCGTCTCTTAGTTTTAAACACCATCTGTATGCTGATGACACCCACATGTGTACTTCCAGCCTGGATGTCTCTCAAAAGCTTCATGTTTTGTGTTTTGGTTTGGTTTTTGTTATTACACAAATGTCTTTATGCATATATCTTTGTGTAAGTGTTTCTGAGTCGTGAATTCTTAGAAGAGGAATTAGGAATGAGAATGCTTTAGAATATCCAGTACTGCCAGCAAGTTGGCCTAAGTTTAACTTCTGGGAAGCAGGAGTGGAAAGGGATGGAATTTAGTGACTGAAAATCTAATCAATTTTAGCATGGGGTGGTGAGAGCAAAGCATAGAAATTAGCAATTAGCAAAAAGCATACATCATTTCCGATAGTCTCAGTCAGTCTGAAAGCGTCTGTGGATATCTGTGAGAGGGCGGGCCCATGCAAGGGAGGGAGAGGCTGACCTGACAAACAGGAGTTCAGCCCCAGAAAGGTTCTCTCTGGGGAGGTGCTGCTAATCTGCGGCCCCTGCCCATGGCCTTTTGATCAGATTCCATTTCACTGAGCAGCTTCGGGTTTGTGCCCTGATACCTGCACGTTATACATGAATCTTTCAGGTGTTTCAAAGAATGTCTCCCAGTAAAACAACCACTTGCAGAATTGTGGTATTAGAAACATCAGTGTTTACTGCACACCTGACGGTCACTAAGCACTTCAGTCTACTGTCTAGTCTTCACAGTTACTCTCTCAGGTGAGTAGCACTATCTCCATTTTCTACATGAGGAAACTGAGGCTCAGCAAAGTTAGGTAACTGGCCCAAGATCAAGATGACATTGCTCCACACAGTGGCAGAGTCAAGATAAGGTTGTGGTTCTAACTGAGTCCAGAGCCCATGGCCATAAATGCTGAGCTGTCCTGTGAGTCTAGGATTCTGGTTTAGACATTTGATCCCTCACTTGAAACAAATCAGTCCTTCAATGCCAATCAACTCTGAGTGACCTAATAAAGCCTAATTTTTGCCCAGTAAGGTTGAAGACCACGCACTGTCCCCAGGTAACCCAAACTGGTAGTAGCATAGCGAAAGGCTCAGCTTGGGAGCCAGTGCACATCCCAGAAGGACATCTGTCTGACATTGCCTTTCCAACCGAAAAGAGGTAAACAGCGACAATAAGGACCACAGTATTGATGTACCAGGAAGAACAGCCCACGTGTGAAAGACATTCTAGTCTCCTGCCTGGGGGGTTTGCTTCCCTGTCACTGCCTCTCACCCTTTACCAGGACCCTGCTGTGCCTGAGAAAGGAATGAAGGAGAATTCATCCTGAAAACTGATCTGCATCAGTACCTCTGTCAGAGAAATAAGACATAACACTGTGGAAAATGTCATTAAATACCAACAAAAATAATGTCAAATACATTCACCTATTTGGAAAGGCTGAGGGAAGAAGGAAGAAAAGTAAAAGAAGAACAACTAAAATATAGAAGACAAGTGCGAACAAGCAACAACAAACTAATAGCGGCTACCATGCATTGGTACTGTGTGCCAGGTAGTTTATATGTGCTATTTTTGATAATCGTCAAAGGAGCCCAATGAGGTGGTGTCACTATCTACATCTCTCACACAAAGTCTCTTTGCTGTAGTGGCTGCTGAATCAGTATCTTTACCCACGTGGACAAGTTTAGCTCATTTCCAATTTTGATGTTGGGAAGTGGAGGGGGCACCAAGTGCCTGAGGCTGGGTGCCACTGGGGGGATGGAGAGGACCCTGAGCACCTTGAGGAGAGCAGAGCTCCAAGAAGGGAGGGGAATGAGCCCAGCAACAATCACCAGAACAGGAACACCCACACTGGACTGTGGGTGAGCAAGAAACAAATTTCTATTCATTCATTTACTTATTCATTCATTCATTTAACAGCCACTTATATAAGGTTGATTATGTGCTAGGCACTCTTCTAAGGGCTTTTTAAATATTGGCTCCTTTAACGTACAAAACAACATTATGAGGCATATGCCAATATCATCCCCATTTTACAGACGAGGACACTGACACACAAAAGGGTTAAATAACTTTCCAAGGCACAGATATCTTGCTAAGCTGCTGATTAGGAGTTTTGTTAGAGCAGTGAGGTTACCCTAACTAATACAAAGTCACTACGTAGATATTTTCTATTCAGACTTAAAAGACTAATGTTACCAAGGAGTTTGCAAAGACCAGAAGAAAGACTTGAAAGACATACGAAATGAGGCTCAAAAGACATCTCACATTTTGTTGTGGCTTAGTTTAAAACATTTATGACGAGGATGAGTTTATTTGGATGGTATGGGTGGGAGAATAATACATTGACTACTAATAATATTTTGAAGGTATCTATACAATTTTCTCTACAAAGTCCCTTGTGAAATTCAGTCATTTAAATAAAATGAGTAAGTTCATCACTTAGATCCCGGAGCTTGTGTGTTCTCAACCCTTAAGTGAAGGGGAGGAATGGAGCTGAGTAGTGTTAATACCTTCCAGCATCAACATTCCAGGCCTGCTTAACATGGGAAATTTAACTTAAAATAGGAATAATTGCTTTTTGCAAACAGTTTACAGACTCAAGGCCAAAGCTGAGCCTCTGACCTGTCTTAACTCTGAGCTTGGAGTAAAGTGTGTTTGTAAGAATATGAATATATGTAACATAAAAGATTTTAACTACACGTGAATTTAGGATCTTTTTTAGAAATCATACACACTGCATGATTCTACCATAAATAAAGTGATTAAGTGGAGTATTTTTCTTGGATGCAAGGATAGAGTACAGCTAGATCCTGGAAAGGTTTCTAAGAGAAAACATCGGATCAGCTGAGACCATCTGACTTCCTCTCCCTTCAGTCACGTTCTGGTCTCTTTTGTTCTCTGTCCTTTGAGCTCCTCCTCATTAGAGCCCCTGGGTCTCTAATTTTGCAGTCCCACCATCTGACATTGAATTCACCTTTCCTTTTGACAGGACCTGCTGCTTTATCTTTCCCCTTTTCTGACTCTGCAAAGATAAAATCTTATTTCTCAATGAAAACTGAGACTCAGATACAAAGCATAACCAAGAAATGGCTTAATTGGCAAAGAAAAAAGAAAATTATTGAATGAGCCAGATAAGTGACCCAACTCAAACCCAACTTTAAATCTGGCATAATTATTGTCCTTTTTCAAACTCAGAACTGAACCAAAGTCACTGCTTTTTGAAAGCTTTGTGAGACTCAATCAAGCACTGCAGTGGGGTATGTGGATGGCATTATTTACTGAGGGAACCAATTGTACCAACCTGCTCTGTCACTGGTTGAACCTAACCAAGCTGGAACAACCTCAGGTATGACTAGGAACTGAAATCTAAGCAGAAAATTTTAAGCTTCTGCTTGATCTGGGGCTACAGCAGCAACTGTATATACAATTAATTTTGTCAAGTAGACTTAGAAGTCTCTAAAAACAGATTTGAGAATTTGATTTCACCCTTCAGATGACCGAGTTCTTATTTATATTCCATAAGCTAAAGTTAGATAACATATCTTCTAATATTCCTCCTCCTCTTCACCCACCTACCTCAGTCTCTCTTATCTCCCTCTTTTCCTTTCTCCCTCCCATTTCCTCTTCCTCCTCCCTCTTCTCTCTTCTTTACCTTTGGTTGGCAGAGTGGGGAAGTCTTCCAAGGGCAGCCTTCATACCATTTCTCCCTTGAGGGATCCAATCTGTTTTCGTGAACTTGACTCTTTTATTTCTGTCTATGATTTCTACTTTCAATCTCTAGTTCTATCCTTTCACCTAAATTCCAGGTCTATAGGACACTTTACATAGATGTTACAGCTTTTCTCCAAGAATGCTATATCAATTCCTTCCCCCATTGAGAGATGGAGTCTATCCCTTCAACCCCTTGATCTGGGCTGACGTGTGACTATTTTGACCAACAGAATATAATAGGTATGACACTGTGAAACTCCTAAAGCTAGGTTTTAAGAAGACTTGTAGCTTCCACCTGGGTCTCTTGGAACACTCACTTGGGGTGAAGCCAGCACTGGAAAAAGCCAGCCGTCATGAAAGACATCCAACTACCCTGAAATCATTATGCCCTAAGAAAGAAGAAGCTAGCAAATAAGGAGAGAAGCACCACCACTACCCATCACAGCCCTGGCACCAGACAAATAAGTAAAGAAGACATAAGATAACTTCAGCCTCAGCTGCAGCCATATGATAAATCCCAAGTGAGAACTACCTAGCTGAGCTCATCAAGACCACAGAATGGTGAGAGATAATAATAAATGTGTGTTTTAAGCCACAATGTTTCGGGGTAGTTTTTTATACAGGAATAAATACCTGGAAGAGATCTCTAACTTTCCTTCCATCACTGACTCTTTCATTCCTTAATAATTGTTTATTTAACACTTTCTATATGTGCAGCAACTTGCAAGGCATGAGGAATCAGCGATGAACAAGACAGACCCAATCCCTGCTTTCATGGGGCTGACAGTTGTTTGGAAATATATCAAACAAATAATTGATCAAAAATTTCAAACTTCTAACCCCTCCTCCCCTGTGCTCACTCTAAGCTGGTCACTCTTCTCTTTTTTCATTGAGAAAATAGAAACAATCAGAGAGGAACTCCCTGCTCAACCTAGGATGTAGACTGCTAACCTACCAGCATCTATGTAAAATTCCCCGCCTTCTTTCTTGCTTCTCTGAAGTGTCCCCAGCAGTTGCCCTGTCTGCTTGAGCTCTGGATCCCAACTCCCTAACAATGCCTTCTTCATCACTTTCATCAGGAAGCAAATATGCTCATGGCATTTCAACCAGTCCCTCAGCTTAAAATACCATCTCCAGACCAATGGCCCAGAAATCTCTATCTCCAGATTGATCTCTCCCAAGAACCACAGACTTGTATATATTCAGCCACCTACTTGGCCCCTTAACTTAGATATCTTAATAGGCATCTCAAACTTATCATGACCCAGACAGAGCTCTAGATGTTTCACCTGCACCCTACCCCCTCTTACATTCTTCCGTATCCCCACAAATGGCCTCCTTACCAATTCCACTCTTAAAATAGAGAAGTTATCCTGATTCCTCTCTTCTCCTTCCAATCCAGCAGGCAGCCCTATTGACTCTGCCTTCAAAACATACCCGAAGCCACCCACTCCTCTGCTTTAGCATCTCCACCCTGGTCCAAGTCACCATCCTCTCACTGATGGCTAACATTCCAAGCCTCCTCACTCGCCCCCAGATTCACTCTGACCCCTACAACCTGAACCTGCTCTTCTTAGGATGGCTCAATGGAAACACTAGTTAACATCCAAAGGGTGCTGAAAAGGATTTCAAAATTCTACTGAGTTTTTAAAACAGGCCTAAAGCAAAATGCACTGCATTGCTCATGGCAAATTATCTAAAATCCCTCTCCAGCCATCCGTGTCCATCTCCACGGCAGCCACTCAGAAATCTCTCCTGGCCCGTTTCCCCACCCTTTCTTCACAAACTCGCCTCCCAAACTCCCCCAGCATTGGCTGTTTCCCTCTCCCTTCCCCGCTTCTGCTCAGCCTTTCACTAATGAGACACAATTAGCTTTTCTAGGCCTCCTTCAATTCATCTTTTATTTCAAACAGCAACACAAAGCTAGGCTCCAGGACCTCCTTAGAAAGGAAGGAGGCTGCAAACATTTGTTATACTATTCTTTTTCTTTTACCCCAGTCACAAATTCTCCCTAGGGAAAGCTTTGCTGTCCTCTGAAAAGAAAGCATCACACCATCCAGGGCAGCTTCCAAACTCATAACCCGCCCCAGCATACCTACGCCAGCCCTTCCCTCCTATTAAGTTGAGCCGGATTCTACTCTGACTTTGGGCATAGCTGGGTGGCCAATGGAGAATGGATCTTCCAGAGTTTCTTCTAGAACAGTGACTTTCAAACTTGTTTTTGAGTTTCACTGTAAGAAACACATTTCACATTACAGCCAAGTTCATTTATGTGCACACACATGCAATTAAACAAAAGTTTAATAAAATATTACTTAACTATCACTCTCTGGTATTTTCTATTCTATGTATATAATTTTAAAATGGTACTGATCATCTTTTAGTGATACATACCAAAATATTTATGGATGAAACAATATGAAGTCTAGGACTTGCTTCAAAATAATTAGGACAGAGGACTAAGGTAGATGAAGCAAGACTGGCCATGTCCATGGACAGGTACTCTTGATGAAAGTGCCCTTAAAGTTCAGTTCTGAGGCAGGAGGTGGATTATTTATTTATTTTTACTATTATTTATTTAATTTATAAAATAAATTAAATATTTATATTTAACTGGAATTGAGGTATTAGTGGGTTGCTGGTACCTCAGGGCCAAGGTCCAGGACACCTTCTCCCAGTTTTGTTAGGTAAGCCACACAGAGGGGCTAAAACCAAAAGAGGAAGGCTGGGAAGGGCCAAAAGATTGTAACTTCTGTTTTCTTGGTTTCCTTTGCTGCTCATGGCAGAGAGTTGAGATTCAACAGGCAGAGTTACATTATGATTTTCAAGAGCCCTACATACTTTTATTTTCCTGTGCTTTCTTCCTTCACACCAAAAAAATTTTTAATTATATTTTGCCACTGTGTTACCATTAATAAGACGAATAATATTAGTATTAAAACATTTTCTTCAACCTAAAAGCTAATGTTTTTCTTTTAATTTTAAAAGAAATAAAACATTTTCATGGAGCCTAGTGTGGATTCTAGCTGCTGCGCCCATGGCGCTAATGGATGTTGACTCTGTTAACAGATGCCTGTTAAGTACCTGTTGATGGCTGGGTATTATCAAAAGTTAACTTTAAGGGTAAGGACATGACGCTGAGGAGATGAAAGTTTGAGAAAATCCTTCGCTGTGCTTCCCTCTATCTGTTTACACTGCCCAGAGCTCCCAGGTGTCAGCCATGACGATGGCTGGATCTCTAATTCGCCTCTAAGGATGAGAGCGTTGATGGGAAGGGAAGTGTCATTTTCCACACATGAGTCACCACAACACTGTAGTAATAGAGGATTATAGTTTCCAATTTTAAAGTAAAATTTATTCAAGCACGCTAACAGAAATATCAGGAATAAATTTTGTCCTCTACTACAAACATCACTGCAGATGTCCTAGCATTAGTCACGAGAAAGGCCATTTTAAAAGATGTTTACAAAACTACCCTCAGAATCTTGGGTTTCATTATCATAATATTTTTCTGCTGTTGATTAATTGAGTATCCAATCTTATGATCCACTGAGTCACAAAAAGAAATACATAAGATTGGTAATGGCTCCTACAATATTTCACATTTTTTCCCGAACTTATCAACAAGAGACAATTTATGACAATGTTCTTTGTCAGTGGGGCTCTAATTCACTTTCCCCCACCTTGTTCTACAGGTCTACAGATGATCAGAATCTAAGAGGAAGTCCTGAAAATTTTCTATGCTTTTTAAAAGATATTTTATTTCACTTTAACCTAACACAGAGATGCCAACCAGCACATTTAGCAGTAGACTCTGTGTGTCCTCGAATGAGGAGGGAGTGTTACAAAACTAGAGAAATTGGGAACTGTTCTTAATATTGTCAGAACTAGTTGGCCAGACACAGTGGCTCATGCCTGTAATCCTAGCACTTTGGGAGGCTAAGATGGAGGATCACTTGAGGCCAGGAATTCAGACTATCCTGAGCAAAAGCAAGACACCATCTCTACAAAAATAGAAAAATTAGCCGGGTGTGGTGGCACACACCTGTATTCCCAACTACTCGGGAGGCTGAGGCAGGAGAATCACTTGAGCCCAGGAATTTGAGGTTGCAGTGAGCTATGATGCTGCCATTGCACTCTAGCCCAGATAACAGACCAAGACCTTGTCACCAAAAAAAGAAGAAAAAGAAGAAAAAAAAACTAAGTTAACTGAGTTATGATCTTAGAGTAGCAGTAGGCAAACTGCAACCTGTGGGCCAAACCTGGCCCACCACCTGTTTTTGTACATACCAAGAGATAAGGATGGTTTTTACATTTTTTCAATGGTTGGAAAAAAAGGCAAAGGAAGAAAAATATTCGGTGACGTGAAAATTATGTAAAATTCAAATTCCAGTGTAATAATATTTAGTGACATGTGAAAAAATTCTGTGAAATTCAAATTCCAGTGTACATAAATAAAGTTTAAACAATAAACAAATAAAATTAAACAAAGTTTAATTTGGAACACAACTATGCCAATTCATTTATGGATTATTTGTGGCTGCTTTCATGCTAAAGGGTGGAGTTGAGTATTTGCAACAGAGACAATATGACCCACAAAGCCTAAAATATTTACTATCTGACTCTTTTCAGATGTTCGATCCTGTCTTAGTAAGATTCCTACACAGGATCAGAATCACCAAGTTTCTTTTAGTAATCCCATTGCAGGAACTCTTATCCATGAATAATGTATGAATAATATTACTAGTTAACCTCTGTTGACCTTTTACTATGTGGGCCCCATGCTAGGTGTTTCCATCCATTATCTCATTTAATTCTCACAACCTAGTGAGATAGATAATGTCAAGACCTCCATTTTATGTTAAGAGATGAAGAAAAAAATGAAGCTCCAGGGAGACTTGCCTAAAGTCACTCTCAGCAAATGCCCTAACTGGGACTCAAACCAAAGAACCATCAATGTCAAAGTTTATACCTTAACTGTGGTGTAATTCTGACTCCCCCAGCCCTCTTAGCATTATGGATGTTTGCCACTAGTACTTCCTCTCTGAGAAAACACTGCAGAAAACTTACTGTCTTAGTCCATTCAGGCTGCTGTACCATAGACGGAGTGGCTTTAACAGTAGAAATTTTTTTCTCACAATTCTGAAGATAGAATTTCTGGAAGTCCAAAATCAAGGCATTGGCAGAGTCAGTGTCTGATGAGGGTCTGCTTCCTGGTTTGTAGACAGCTGTCTTCCCATTGTGCCCTCGTATGGTGGAGAGAGGAAGCAAGCTCTTTCCTGTCTCTAGATAAAGGCACCAATGCCATCATGAGAGCTCCACCCTCATGACCCAATTACCTCTCAAAGGCTCCATCTCTAAATACCATCACAATGGGGATTTAGGCTTCAACAAATGAATTTCACAGGCATACAAACGTTCAGCCCATTGCACTAAGTACTGTGCAAAGTCAGTCTTCCTTTAATTTGTCCTAAATTTGCAACTTTTCTAGCTTCATATGGGAGCCCTGGTCTAATAAACTTGCTCCTGGTGAGTCAGTGTCTATCCAGCCATAGCTAGCCCTGTTGTGTGTTCCATCCCCCTCTAAGCCTTTTTTGAGTGGAATGTCTCTGCTCTCTGTACATGGAAGTCTCCTCTTCAAGCCTGCTATAGTTTGGTTTGATTTCCTTAAATGTGATGACCAGAACAACAAAGAACATAGTTCACTAAACTGGCAAGATAGTGTTTATTTTCATTTCTCATGTTTTTCTTAATGATTCATAGCATTTCATGGTTTTTTTAGTTCACCTTTTTAGGGACACAGAAGCAAAATAGGGAAATGTTTTCAGTTCATAGCAAATTCCCTATCACATTCCTAGAACATAACTTTGTTTGCTCAGAGCCAAGCATCCTGTTATACAGTTCACATTAGTTTTCTCTTAATAGTTTGAATATCATTTTTCTGCAGAGTTCAAAGCCTTTTGAACTAGTTATAGAGAAAAAGGCATATCACAAGTTGCCGTGTGTGTGTGTGTGTGTGTGTGTGTGTTTGTGTGTGTGTTCCTGCCCTGAGAGGGGCTGCCCAGTGAGGCAGGGAAGACCTACATTCCTTTAGAGGAACTGGAACTTTCAAATATCTTCCCAAGAATATCAGATGTGATCTAATCTCTGAATGGAAGTCCACAGACTCTGTTCCCATGACTTGTGACTCGAGATTCATCTTTTAACAATCAAACCTTCACTTCACCAACATAAGAGTATCTATTACCTGGGCAAGGTTGATAAAGCATATCTTTTTAAAGGCTCTCATTTCTCCCAAAGGAATAGAAACAATGTTTTGATTTAGATATATTTTACACCTGTCTTCTTAAATATGTTTTTCAGAACATATATTTCTGCCAGGTTTATGGGTAAATTTTCATGTTAGGATCAGTGTAATTGCCAGCTGGTGGGGGGGGGTTGACCCTCACACGGCTCCTGATGGTACATGTCTAGGCTTTCCATCGTAACCAGTTTCACAGGCTGTGTGCTTTGAATGATGTCATACATCAACCTGGATGAGAAAGAGCATGTAATTCCTGCCTAGCAATTTACCTCCACAATGAAAGATTCTATTGATGAGGCTCTTTCTGGACATTCATCCACTTTGTCAAAGTTGGCCTCAATGTTTTTCATTACCTCTCCTCTCTATGATATTCAACTAACCTAGTCAACTAGCTCTTTATGTACTAACTTCTCCCAGTCCTTTTTTGGAAAACCTAATAAAAATTTCACTCTTACTGTTCAACACATTTGCTGTTCTACATTTATTTTTTGTTTGTTTGTTTGTTCCACTTTGGGTTTGTGTTTTGTTTAGAAAATTAAGTTTAGAGGACAAGAAAAATATTTTTGTGATAAGGGATACAGATTGTGGTATTCCTGTCAACAGTGCTGGGCACCTTTCCTCAGCCAACTTAAGCATCACACTGTCCTGAGGTCCCCAGGTTCCCAACATCTTAAGGCAAAAGAGTGGACTCCTTCTGCCTCTATATAGATTGTGAAGAATCAATAGTTAATCAGAACATTGCTTTAGGATTTATTTTCATAAGTATAATAATAATTAAATATAATAAATCCACATGTGAAGATAAATGAAATACAAATAGAACATATTTTACTTGCTTATCAAGAACTCTGTAGAGTAGAATCTTGTCTTACTCAGAACATAGATTCTAAAATCAATGTGTGATAAGAAGACCATGTATAATCCAATGTATTCTTGGAAAGAATCAAGCACAGTATTCATAGCTTTCTACTTACAACTCTTTACAATGTTTGTAGGGTGTACAGATTATAATAAAGAATACACATGCAAAATAGGTTTACGGTATTTTAGTTCCACAAGAAAGATACATTGGACTCACAGAAAGCACATATAATGTGACTCCCCTATATCTCACCTCCTCTGAATAGTAGTAGTAGTAATGATGATGATGATGATGTTAAAAATTTGCAATATGGCTACTAAAGTCACTGAGATAATCACAGTCCCACTCAGATATCCTTCCATGTTGTAAGGTTAACCTTAGCCAAGGAGAAAATGGTGCCAGCTAAGTCAAAGGTAAACTAATTTAGTATAGTATTTTAAATGGCTCTGTATAATAGCAAACCCAAAATTTTGGTACCTGTAGTCTATTTATTCTCTTGCTTTCTACATAATTTCTGATAATTGGCCAGCCCCCTCACTTAGTAATTTCTATGTCTCATCAATGATCTGAGAAAGGACTTGGCACAGACCTGGAGAAAGCCTTCTTTGGCATTTCTTCCTGTAGCCTCTCCTCCCCATCAAACACTTCCATTGACACAGCAGGTACCCCTAGTGTGGTTCTCATTTGAATACTTTAGGCTTTATTCCATCAGCTCAGCGTCTCATATATTTTGTGAGTAGAGATTTCCCATCCCATTCCACCCACAGTGATTAACTAATGTGAGAATTACTATTTTTTTTTTTTGAGACAGAGCCTCATTCTGTTGCCTGGGCTGGAGTGAGTGCCGTGGCATCAGCCTAGCTCACAGCAACCTCAAACTCCTGGGCTCAAGCAATCCTTCTGCCTCAGCCTCCCGAGGAGCTGGGACTACAGGCATG
>CAUYRT010012870.1:0-35065 GCA_963574885.1 Lepilemur ruficaudatus | reverse complement strand
TTTTATGTGTTTGCTGGCCATTATTCTGTCTTCTTTGGAAACGTTTCTGTTCATTTCTGTTGCCCATTTATAAATGGAGTTGTCTGATTTTTTCTTGTTAATTCGTTTGAGTTCTAGGTAGATTCTTGTTATCAGATCTTTATTGGAAGAGCAGAGCATATTTTTTGTGTCTATCTTTGACATTCTTTGCTGAAGACATGAAGTTAAATATGTCAATATCATTAAGTATAATTATAAGCATAGTATGAAGGTAGTTATAGCATATTTCTCACAGCCAAACTGGAATTGTTTACCAACAAAAAACACAGAGAAAAATCACCAGGCATAAATATTATAAACTGATATTGGTATCCTTAAATGACCAGGGTGTATTCTTTCTCCTTTCCCCTTAAAACATGACATACCATTTTTATTGTGATTCAGAAGTATTTGATTTATCTTGCTTATGCTTTATAAATAATTTCTTTATTACATGTTTCAGAAGCTGTTTACAAAGCAAGCTATTTATGGCTAAAGTAATAAATATTGGAACCCAAATATATACACAATCTTCAACATAGCACACAATTTTTAAATCTTATTGCAAGTTTGTAGAAATTTAATTTTTTTATACAAAATTGTTGATGGCAACTGTTTCAGCACACTTATGTTTTGCTGCTTATTTTTCTTTCATAAAAATTTTCACCCATGTCTAGAACAGACAGAACTTATGCATTACACCAAAAAAGTTTTTTCCCCAAAACAATAATTTTTAACTTATTTTGATTTCATGAATTTGTTTCTAAATTTTCTAAAAGATTTTTTTATGGGCTTTATTAGAAACATATGCTCGAGAAGAGTTTAAACTAAATCCAAAGGCAGAAATGGAAAACCATAGTAGGCAAAGTATTTGGAAATGAGCATAGAAGATTACAGTTCTTGACTGTTATATCCCCTCACCTTTCTTAAGAGAGAAACGATGGGTTTTATGATTCCAATGTTAAGTCAAAGGAAGCATATTCATTCAAGATCTAAATTCTTTGTAGCACATCTTTTTTTTTAAATTTGCCTTGTGGAGATCTATTTAAAGGATGTTGAAGGATACAGTGAAGAAGGTTTTTCAATAGAAACTTCATTGAAAACAAACATACAGCCAGGGTTGCCACCCCTAAGGCATACAGGGCCCCAGGCAAATATTTTGCAGGGCAATTGACTACATAAAAAAATTGAGTCACCCCAAATCAGTCTGTGAGTATCATTCTGGCAATCCAATTCCCAGGATCTTACAAAAAAAGAAATACAGTGCCCTTAAGCAGGACCTATCTCTTTCATAAGGTACCTACTAGGAATCAGGGTGTGGGCATGTGGCCCTGGTACAACCCCATACTGCAATCCCTAGAGCTCCACAGGACACCCAAGAACCCACAGGTTGTGTCAAAGTGAGCCCAAAATGGGAACAAAAGACGCTGAGGCCCATACACTTCCAGCCCAGATCAGGGAGCCCTGATCAGGATTCCCTTCTCAGGCTGCTCATAGACAGCCAAGGACACAGGAAGGATCTTAGAAAATATTAAGGAAGACACTCCAAAGTATAGAAGTCCTCTGTAATTCCTGCATAAAGCTTCTGCTTATATAATTCCTCAATATGATTGTGGAATATGATAATCACTAAAACATTTCTGGGTAAAATAATTTCATGTGGTTCTGATATACTTATTTCTTTTGATTTAATTTAACATAAGGATGGAGTTTGAAATCCAAGATAAATGGAAGGGCAACATAGCTCCAAAACCCTGTTTCATACATATTAATATTAGTTACCTCAATCAATTCTGTTTATTATAGAAGCCATACATCACATTGAGGTTCCTGGAAAATGCCTGAAGAGAAGATATTCTCTGTATTTGTTTGTTTATTTGAGACAGGATCTCACTCTATTGCCCCATCTAGAGTGCAGTGGCATCATCGTAGCTCATTGCAACCTCAAACTTTTGGGCTCAGATAATCCTCCTGCCTCAGCCTCCTGAGTAGCTAAGATTAAAGGCATGCACCACCAAACCAAGATAATTTTTTTTATATATTATATAGAGACGGGGTCTCCTATGTTTCCCAGGCTGGTCTCAAACTCCTAGGTTCAAGCGATTCTCCTGCCTCGGCCTCCCAAAGTACTGGACCAAGCCTAGCCTATTCTTTGTTTTTGATTTAAGCAGATCTGTAGACTTTAGTTTCTAGATTTGGAGGTGATAAAGTTGACATTAAGTTGAAAAATTAATGAGACTTACTTTTATTTGACCCTAGATAGGGTAGTACTTCACCTCCCAGTGGATATAAAAAAAAGAATCTCTGGGACTGCTTATGCAAGTTCTTGTTTGATACTTTGAAATTCCACCTTTGTAATTGCTGTGAAAGTATGGAATTCGTCCAGTTCATTTAAAAGTATTTATAACTATGATTAAAAAGAGATCACCTAACCCCAGTGGGAATGGCTTTTATCAAGAAGTTCCAAAACAATAGATGCTGGCATGGATGTGGAGAGAAGGAAACATGTATACACTGTTGGTGGGACTGCAAACTAGTACAGCCACTATGGAAGATAGTGTGGAGATACCTAAAAGAACTAAAAGTAGACCTATCATTTGATCCAGCAATCCCACTATTGGGTATTTACTCAAAGGAAAAAAAAAATGTTTTATCTAAAAGACATCTGCACTTGAATGTTTATAGCAGCACAATTCACAATTGCAAAGATATGGAATCAACCCAAGTGACCATCAATACATGAGTGGGTTAATAAAATGTGGTATATGTATACTATGGAGTACTACCCAGCTAGAAAAAAAATATGAACTACTACCTTTTGTAACAACCTGGATAGAACTGGAGACCATTCTTCTAAGCAAAGTATCACAAAAATGGAAAAAAAAATGCCACATGTACTCACTATTAAATTGGAACTAATTGATCAACCCGTGTGCACATATAGTAGTAAAACTCAACAGAAACCAGGCAGGTGGGAAGGCGGAGGAAGGGATGGGTAAATTCACACCTAATGGGTACAATACACGCTATGTTGATGTTGGGCACACTTTGACTCAAAATGCACAAAAGAAAATCATGCAACCAAAACGTTTTTACCCACATAATATTCTGAAATTAAAAAAAAATACACAAATTAGTATTAAAAAATAACAAATAAAGCATTTATAGACTGCACTAAGAACATGGACTAGAGACTAGCAGAGTAGACTAAGGGGAAGAAATCCAGAAACTCTTGACGTAGAATTCCTCCATGTTTTGTCTTGTAGGGCAGTCAGGGTGAGGATACTCCACAGTGAAACACAGAAGAATCTAAGTACTGAGATAAACAAAAAAGAAATTGGTTTCGACCTCCTTTAAAAGGAGAACAGGTGAATAAAGAGGCACATAGGTTTATAGTTATGATTAGACTGTGATATTTTTGCCATTAGACTGTAAGTACCACGAGGGCAGATGTAAGTCTGGCTTATCTGTTAGAACGTTCCCAAGACTAGCATAGTGCCTGAGCAGCTGACATTTAACTAATACCAGCTGAGTAAATAAATAAATAATGTTGATTCATATTCCTCTGTTTTTAAACATCCATCTAGCATGCTCAAGGCATTTTCTATATATATGAGTTTTACATAAAGAGATTAATGTGTAAAGAAAAAATATGATTAAAATGTAATACGTACTTCAATTATTCAGATTTGATTAATATACTTTGTATGCCTGTATCAACACATCATATGAACCCTATAAATACACACAAGTATTATGTACTCATAATAATTAAAAATAAAAATTTAAATTTTTTTTTAAAGGAGTAAGTCTAACATCTAACCTATTATTACATTTAAATAGCATTATTTCTACCCGTACATGGCTCCACATTGGTAATGAGTAATGAAAACCCATGGTTCTTAAACAATGTATGTTTCTAATGCAAATGGAACAACAGTTGCCAAGATTTCTTTTCCACAAGGAAACTAATTAAAATTTAATTAACTCTGTCTTGATGCTCCTAGATTTGAGAATAGAAATATGATAACATGGGGACCAATTCAAACCATTCTATGAGTGTGTAAGAACATATATAAGTATATCAATACTTCTGCTCTTTCTAGAAGGGCTTTTAGACTGCTCACAGAAAAGTGAATTACTATAACAAATCTAGAACTCAAGGCTAAGGAAAAAGACAAATGCAAAAGTGCCAAGCACAGTAATCAACGAACTGCAATTGAAAACTTGCACACTTGAAAATCCAAGTACAAATTTTTAACCCCCAGGACTTAACTACTAATAGACTGCTATTGACCAGAAGCCTTACTGATAATATAAATTATGAATTAACACATATTTTGTATGTTATATGCATTATATACCATATTCTTACAATAAACTAGAGAAAATAAATGTTAAGGAAATCACAAGGAGAACAAAATATATTCACTGTTTATTAAGTGGAAGTGAATCATCATAAATGTCTTCATCTTTGTCATCTTCACACCATATAGGCTGAGGAGGAAGAGCAAGAGGAGGGCAAGAGACAGTCTTGCTGTCTCAGGAGTAGAAGAGGTGAGAAAAATCTGTGTGTAAGTGACCCCCACTGTCCAAACCTGTGTTGTTGAAGGTCAGCTGTACTATCTTCAACTTCAAATTTGACTTTCTGTCTTTTTACAGAAAGAGTATATGTGGAAAAAATTAATTTGTATAGTTCTGTTATTAAAAACTCCATGATTTTAGAGAAAAATTAAATTTTCTACATTCAAATCTAAAATAATGCCCTCATAGAAACTTATAGAGAGGACCCTGAGTTACTTAGTAGACAGGAGCCTCAATGACCATTATATTTAAAGGAACAGATTTTAATATTGACAACCTTTCAAAAAAGGCAAAACTGTGATATTGCTTGTAATTATTATTATTATGTCATTAAATATGAAATGTCCAATTTTGAATCACAAGTGCAGTTTGTTATATCTCAAACAAGAAGCATTACAATTAATCAAAGTATCTTAACGGTAGCTGGTTTATGCCAGCAGCAAAGAAGCCTGGAGAGTGAGTGGCAATAAAATAATGAAAGGCGTTTTCCACAGATTGTTGAGAATTGAGTAATTTTCCTTGTAAGAAGTAGTCCAAAGCCTGAAAGTAGCGGTAGTCAGTTGGTGCAAGGTCTGGTAAGTATGGTGGATGACAGAGCGTTTCCAAGGCCAGCTTCTCTAGTTTGAGCAGCATGGTTTGTGTGACTTGTAGTTGAGCATTGCCTTGCAAGAGGATTGGCCTGTCTCTATTGAACAATCTCAGCTGCTTAATCATAAGCATCCTCATCATTTCAATTGGTTGCCATAGACATCCAGTGTCATCAATTGACCAGGTTTCATGAAACTGTAGTGGATAATACCAGCGCTGGACCACCAAACAAACACCATTAGCTTTTATGAATAAATATTGAGTTTTGGACTGTGTTCCGGTACTTCATTATTATCTAACAATTGTGCCAAACACTTGTGATTGTCAAAAATAATCCATTTTTTCATCACATGTGACAATATAGTGTAGAAATGGTTTGCCTTTATGTCGTGACAGCAAAGAAAGGCAAGCTTTGAGATGATTTCTCTTCTGACACACTTTTAATTCATAGAGTATTCATCTACCCAGTTTCTTTACCTTGCTGATTTGTTTCAAATGGTAGTAATGTCAAACCTTGCTGCTAATTCACACATAGGTTGAGATGGATTCGTTTCCACTACAGTTTTCAGCTCATCATTATCCACCTTGGTCTCAGCTTGC
The DNA here is from genome assembly GCA_963574885.1 of Lepilemur ruficaudatus. Taxonomy (NCBI): domain Eukaryota; kingdom Metazoa; phylum Chordata; class Mammalia; order Primates; family Lepilemuridae; genus Lepilemur; species Lepilemur ruficaudatus. The sequence continues at coordinate 29,275 of CAUYRT010012870.1, read as the reverse complement.
CTATGTGGCTTATATTCAAGATGAACATCACCAGAATCAAACTTTTCAAACCACCGATGTCCTGTGTGTTCATTAGCCACATCCTTCCAAAACACTTCATTGATATTTCCAGTTGTCTGTGCTGCATTGGTTCCACAATGGAATTCATATTAGAAAATAACATAAATTTTTGACTTATCCATGGTTTCAAAAAAATTGCTCTAAAAAAATTTGAAAGGTAATTACAAGCCAAACCATGTGTTTGAAAGACTGAGGATGTACCTTCACAATAAAAATAAAACAAGTGACAAAGTGAAATGTCAGAGATATCAACTGTCAAACTTAGTACTTAAGGAAATTGGACATTTCATACTTAATAACCTAATTTCTTTTTTTTATTTTCTATACAAATAAATCACAAGGGTATCTGGAGGTAAAGCCAATTACACATTTTGGATTTGCTGCCATACCTGGATTAGTATAACATTCCACCCTGTAAAGTAAGAAAGAAATTCTTTTGATCTGCAAAGATTTTTAATTCATATGTTACCAGTTGGCTCAAAGTAACCCAAAGCAGAAAATCTGTATTATCATAGACACTTGCATACAAATGCATAAGTGTGTATACACACACAATAAGTTGGATGCTTACACCAACATAGATAATTGTATGCGTATGTCTGTGTAGTATGAAGTTTTGTCATAGTCTCAAAGCTATGTAGCAAGAAAATGCTACCTATCATATCCTCAAAGAGTAATTTAGGAAATTGAGTTGTCATTTCAGATAAATTGTAGTTGGCAGCAATTCTTAAATTTAATTCTTAAATCTAATTTGTTCAAAAGGGCAAAAGATTAAAAATTGAATGTTATATAAACCCTAGTTTCACAGGCATCCATTTATTCAACAAATTTTTGGTGAAGAATGCATTATGACTTGAGATTAAGCCTTCTGAGGATGAATGTTAAGTTTGAAAGTCCCTCGATTGCAATTATTAAGGTAAGCTTTATTAAGAGCTTCCTTTGGGCACTGTTTTAATTGCTTCACAGACATAAACTTATATAATCTTCAAAACAGCAGTATAAGGAATATTACTGTAACCCTATTTTACATATCAGAAAACTGAGGCACACTATAGTAAGTTCCCCATGACCCAAGACAGGTAGTCTAGCTGCATTGTACCAGAAAATATCATAGTTTATTATCCTTTAAGGCTCTTAAGTGCTACCAGTAATTTCCATATTCTCTCAAAAGCACTATAATAGAGATACTATTAGATGCTGTGACAACACCACAAGGTCTGTGACTATGTCCAGAAGATGGAGGAATCAAGAAATCCTCCACAGGTGATGATGCACCTGAGTTAAGCATTCAAGAATGATTTGATTTTTCCAGAAGAGGTAGTCTGAAGAAAAGTTTTTGTAGGCACTGAAGTTTGAAAGGCCAAGGTGAGCCTAGGTAACCATATTTCAGCATTGTCAGAGAGTTCAAAGCCAACTGGTTAGAGTAGACAAAAATAGAAAGTGTGGAAAGGCTCAGTTCTGATACCAAAATGAATAGTATTTGTTCTTAAGGGTGTTAAGACCCACAAAACTGTCTTGTTTAGCATTTAATATCAATGGAATTGCATTCTTAGGATTATCACTCAGACAACCAATTAAAAGATGCATTGGCAGGGAAACAGTTATAGAAATAGGGAGCATTTGTAGGAGAAGATTATAACAAGCTTGCATAGGATGTAATGAAGGAAATGGGATATTAAAGTTGAAGTTTTTTTTTTTAATTTCAGAATATCACAGGGGTACAAATGCTTTGGTTACATATAGTGCCTTTGCACCACCAGAGTCACAGCCACAAGCATGCCCATCCCCCATACAGTGCATTCGCACCTGTTAGGTGTGAATTTACACATCCCCTACTCCCCCTACCCACCTGCCCCACACCTGGTGAATGTTACTTCCATATGTGCATGTGTATTGATCGACTTGTACCGATTTAATCGTAAGTACATGTGGTTGGTTGTTTTTCCATTCTCATGATACTTCACTTAGAAGAATGGGCTCCAGCTCCATCCAGGATAATATAAGAGGTATTTCACCGTTTTTTTATGTCTGAGTAGTACTCTATAGCATACATATACCAACATTTTATTAATCCACTAATATATTGATGGGCACTTGGGTTGTTTCAACATCTTTGCAATTGTGAATTTTGCTGCGATAAACATTCGAGTGCAGATGTCTTTATTAAAATGTCTTTTTTTTTCTGTGTGTAAATACCCAGTAGTAGAATTGCTGGATCAAATAGTAGTTCTACTTTTAGTTATTTAAGGTATCTCCATCTTATTTTCCATAGAAGTTGTACTAGTCTGCAGTCCCACCAGACATGTTCCTATCTCTCCACATCCACGCCAAACATTTGTTTTGGGACTTTTTGATGAAAGCCGTTCTCACTGGAGTTAAGTGATATCTCATTGTGGTTTTGATTTGCATTTCCCTGATGATTAGAGACGTTGAGCATTTTTTCATATGTTTGTTTGCCATTAGTTTATCTTCTTTTGAAAATTTTCTCTTCATGTCCTTTGCCCACTTTTTGATAGGGTTGTTTGATTTTTTCTTGCTGATTTTTCTGAGTTCTATAGAGTTGAAGATTTGAAAGGTAGAGAGATTAAAAGAATTCAAGATCTACTGGTCATGGGAACATAAAGTATGAGACAGATTATTGTGGAGGAAAAATCTGCAGAAATTGGTGGATAATTGCACATAAAGAATAAATGAGAAAGAGAAGTATACATGACACAGATTTCTGACTTCTCTTTTATTAAGATCCTTTATAGATTTGGGGCTAGAATAAGAAATAAGATGATCAATGCTAGACATTGTATATCCTTAGTTACTTAGAAGTACTCAAGTGACTTATATAATAGATATTTAGATACAATAATCTAGTGTTCAGAACAGAGTAATTGGCATATAAATGGTAGTTAAAATCAAATAAGTGGGTAATCACTCTAGGAAAAATTATACAGAAGGCAAGAGAACCCTGATTTTTAATTGCAAAGCCAATGAAGAATTATATAGGTATAATTAGGAAGATGTAAAAGGCAAACATTAGATAATATCATGGAAGATAAACCAGGAAAAGTTTTAAGAATAGGAATGACAAAAGATGTTAAAATCCACAGGTCAAATGACATCTCTGCTGCTGTTGATTAGCCCCTCAGCAATGGCTGTAGCCAGGTCAGCCTTGGTGAGTGGAAGCCAGTGTTGCTAAGCCTCTGCATAACCCCGTCACTGCCACCATTGCCACTTTGTTCGTGCGTCCGTCGGGTAATGGCAAGGGTGGCTGGTGAAAGAGGCTGACTGGCATCCACAGAATGGGCCAACCTATCCACTTCATTATTAAAATCCTTCTCTGCTCATGTTACTTTTTTGTAAACATTCATCTATCTTCATATGTTTTTCACAGAGAGGTCTACCCAAATACCTCTTGCCTACACTTCCTTGTCACTAATTTTCCAATCATGCCCTTTCATGTCCCTGGGCATCCAGCCAAATCATTGGCCATAACCCTTGAATCAATATATAATCACATGTGTGGCCTTTTCTAATTCTAAGCAATATGACAAACCAGGTATATACTGCTCAAAGTTCTGCCCACTGAGAAAATTTCCCTTCACCACTGTCTTTCAAAGATGTCTCAGAAAGGCTGTTATACTGCAGCAGACCAATTTCTGGTGATACCTGTCCACCATGGAGAACTATCTGTAAACCAGGTCCACGTCTTCTCTTCATCTGTCAGCTGATGCAGGAAACACATCATGAGGCCACAGACGAAGGCTGAGAGAGAGAACATAGTGTAGCAGGAGTTGGGGACCCTGGGCATTTGGCCACTCCTTCATATAACTTACTTGTGCCTTCAGGGCCTGCTCAGGCCGGACTTTGTATGTACCACTTTCACTTGATGATGGAGTAGTGTTGTGCATACTCAACTCTGGGGCTGGCTGGGCCATACAACACCCAGTTCATGATGGCCAGCTCAGGTCACATGATAAGTTTATGTACTATGGTTAATTGTTCAGTTTTCACTAAGGCCCAGTAGCAGGCCATAAACTGTTTCTCAAAAGGAGAATAGATATCCACAGAGGATGACAGCGCTTTCCCCCAGATCCTATGGGCCTGTGCTGCAGTTCTCCAAAGGGAACTAACCAAAGACTCCAAACAACTTTTCTATCTACTACTGACCCTTCAAGCACCATTGGATTTTCTGGATCATATAGCCTAAGTGGCAGAACAGCTTGCACAGCAGCTTGGACCTAGTTCAGAGCCTTCTTTTGTTATAGGCCCCACTCAAATTGAGCAGTGTTTTGGGTCATTCAATAGACAGGCCAGAGTAACACACCAGTATGAGAAATATGTTGCCTCCAAAATAAAAGTAATAAAATCTATGAGGTTTTGTGCCTTTTGGGAGGCCGTAGGAGGGGTCACATGCAACAACTTATCCTTCCCCATAGCAAAGATATCTCAACATACTCCACATTATTGGACCCCCTAGAAATTTTACTGAGGTAGAAGGTTCTTGAATTCTTGTCAGATTTATTTCCCTCCCCCTTTGTAAGTAAATGTTTTATCAATAAGTTTAGAGTAGTTGAAACTTCTTGCTCACTAGATCCAATTAGCATAATGTTATCATTGTAATGGATCTGTGTAATATCTTGTGAAGAAAAAGGTGATTAAGATCCCTGTGTACTTAATTATGACATAGAGCTAGAGAGTTAAGATGGCAATGAAGTTGTACCGCTGACCTTGCCAGCAAGCGTAAAACTGCTAATGATGGTCTTCACCAACAGAGATGGAGAACATTTATTTTCCATATCAATAGCTACATACCAGGTACCAGGGGATGTGCTAATTTGCTCAAGCAATGAAATCACATCTGGTACAACAGCTGCAATTGGAGTCACCACCTGGTTAAGCTTATGATAATCCACTGTTATTCCCCAAGGTCCATGTGTCTTCTTCACAGGCCAAATACAAGAGTTAAGTAGGGGTGAAGTGGGAATCACCACTCCTGCATCTTTCATCCTTGGTGGTGGCACCAATCTCTGCAGTCTCTCCAGGAATGTGATATTGCTTTGGTTTATTAGTTTTCTATCTAAAGGAGAATTTTGGTGGCTTCCACTTTGCCTTTCCCACCACAATAGCCCTAACTCCACAGATCAGAGAACCAGCAAAGGAATTCTGCCACCTACTAAGCACATCTATTTCAATTATACATTCTAGAACTGGGGAAATATTCACAGAATGCGTTGGAGAGCCACTGGCCCCACTGTGAGACAGAACTGAGCTAATAAACTCCATTGATTACCTGGCCTCCATAAATCCGTATGCTATCTGGTGGACCTACTGATCATTTGGGCATCTGTTCAGAGCCAATTAGCATCTGTTCAGAGCCAATATCCAAAAAGAAAAATAGAAGTAACATGATAGCTACAATTGCGTTGCAAAAATAATTTGTCTATTTGAAATTTCTTCTGAATTAATACTTAATATTAGGATGACATTTTGACCCATGTGTATAACCCTTAAAACTTAAGAAAAATGCAAAGCCCGTTATGTAGCCCACACCTATAATTCCACTGCCTTGGAAGGCTGAGGTGAGAAGATTGCTTGCGGCCAGGAGTCATGACCAGCCTGTGCAATATAGCGAGACCCCCATCTCTAAAAAAGAAGAAAAATTAGGCATGATGGCTCATGCCTATAGTCCCAGCTACTTGAGAGGCTGAGGAAGGAGGATTGCTTGAAGCCAAGAGTTTGAGACTACAATCTGGGCAACGGAGTTAGACCCTGTCTCTAAAAAAGAAAAAGAAAATGTATCACAACATTATATTTTCATAGTTAAATATTTTTAATACTTCAGTTCTTATGGTGCAATATTTATTTATCTACTTATTTACTTATTTGGTTCTTGAGTCATGTAGTTTTTGAGAAGCCTATAATGTAGCTTTCCTTGTGAAATTTACTTTTAAGTGTAAGCTTTCAATATCAGAGTGATTCCTGTTCATTTGAGATTCAAGCCTCATAATACCAACTCAATCTTCATAGAAGTATGTCTCAAGCTCTGTCTAATGTGTTTCACTGCTGTCATTCAGATATAATAGTCTCCTTCTGAGTTGATAGAAATGGGAAAACTCACATCTTATTTTAACAATGCAGAGAATGGGAAACCTTGACATTGCTTGGTTATTTCAAACCTCATGCATTTTCTTGACTCCTGGCTCTCTTACATATCTGAGAATTTTGCAGTGTATTCAAGTGCCCTAAATCAAAGCTTTGATTCTAATTCATTCTGCTGCCAAATAGGTTAACCTTGTTGCTCATCAAAACATCTTTAGCAACCCACTTTTTCTTTAGCAAATGCTGGAAGGAGCCATTTTAGCTCTTTTTTACAGCCTTTTTAGGTAAGCCTGATATTTAAATGCACACCTGATTCTTAGACGTATCACTGAATTTTATAGTTTCTCTCAAAACATGAGGCTGTCTTTGAAATCATCATCTTTGGCTATGATTAGATAGCAACACAGTTAAGAGGAAAATTACTTGAAATGGAATTTGAACAAAGAAATAACACAATATACTAAAGTTCCTATCGAATAGTCGATAACCATTGTATGCTGGCTCTCTCTCCTTTACAATTTATTTCTTGCTTGTAGTTTTTTCGTAATATGCTTGTTATTTCCTAATAGCTATACCATAAAGGTTCAATGTGTTTATTTTAATTGAATTGGCAAGACGTTGAGTGGAGTTCAGCTGTCTTTAAATCAATATATGAATCACTAAAGCCAGCATCTATCTCAAAAATAACATGAAACACATTTAACATTTGAGCACTGTATTTTTCTTTTTCTCTTTCTTCTTTCTTCTCCTCTCTTCCTGCTCTTCTTCCGTCCTATGTCTAATTAACTTTCAGTGCTACTTTTTCTATTAAACACATCTCTGTATCATTCATGGATGTCTGCCTGACTATCGTTACTTAAGCTAGGATAAGCTTTGATTCTAAGTCCAGGCCTTGTGATAATTAGCCGATGAAAGCACTTAAGCATGTGTGTGTCCATCCATATGACTAACATAGTGGAGTATCACATACACAAATTACATTGACACCAGAAATATTTTAAGTGCATTTGTCACAAACCACACAGTACAATTAATGCATGTGTGAATCTGTGTGTGCATGTGTCAGAAATCCTTTCTCTGAAATATTAGGTAGACTCTTTGGAAGACAGTGTTCTCTGTAGGCTAATATTGTTGAAATTCTACAACTTGTATGTTATACCAGGTAATAAGAGATAAGCCCCAGTAGAATGATTTGAGAAGAATCCTGGGAAAGTCCACCTGTACAAAAAGATAAGAGAGAAAAATAGTGAGTATAAGGAGTGAGCTAAATGATAATGATTTCAAATTTAATGTTCTCATCTAACAACACTGAATTCATGAATATATGCTGTGGTTATTCCACTCAAACCTGTACCTGAAATATGAAAATATCCTTTTGGTAAAATTTAAATGTAGTGCATATATTTGAGAAACATTCTTCTTTCCTGACTTTGAAAAAAGCGAAACCACTGGTGTAGAAGGTACCATCTATGTATGTTTTATTGTCCATGAGGCACAACACAATTTATTGATACTGACATTTCATCAATATACTGTATAACTAATATATGAAATTACTAATAAGAAAGCATATTTTTTCTACTCCTAAAATATCCCATAAAGATTACACAAGGACATTTTCTATATGACATATATCAGTGTAACCACCTTAGAAGGGACTTTTAGTACATACTCATTATTAAAGAGTGCTGTTGCTTTTTGCTGTTTTATGTCAACTGTCAAGAACTGTCTTCCACAGTTGCATGAATGCTAGAAAAAGAAATGAAATGCTTTGGTCAGAGAAAAGGAACCTTTTTTACTCACAGCACAGCAAGCAGCGCAATCATCAGCATAACTGAGTCAGTTCCCATTTCCCCCAAGTAACATCGGGGCAAAGTAGGTAGGTCCGGATGGATGTCATTACATGCAGAAGGTTGCATTACAGGAGAGGACCCCTGATAATTACTGTCCTTTATTTTGGAAGGAAACACTGTCTTTTACTGTCCAGTAAAAATAGTGTCTGCTCTTTACTTTGAGAGAAGACACAGCCTCAGTTTTTCAAGGTTATATGCTATATGAACATCACTGAAAATATAGTCTTGATAAAAGAACATTCTGGGATTTCTATACAAAACTTGTAGTAACATGAGAGACCTATGATAAATTGTCTTCTGACGTTATATAGTGTGTTTATTTGCTGAAGCAACACTGAAGAGTGTAGTGACTTAGTAAAGTCATAAGCAATTTGAATATCTTCCTCTGTCAGCTAAATGAGTTGCTTAGTCAGTAGTCAAAGGAGGGCTCCTGATCTTTTTCTCTTTTGTTGTTTTTCTTTTTAAGTAACAAACAAAACAATCATATTCTCCCAGAGCTCATATCCTTTTCCATTCTGAATCTTGGCCTTAGAATTATAAATATAAAGAAGTGATGAATCTGAATACATGAAGTCCCAAGTCTATTCTTGGTCCTCAGTGATGTTGGCCTTTACAAATTAACTGTATTCTCAATAAGTACAACCTTTACAGTGTACATACACGTTTTTCTCATCGGAATGATAGCAGCTAACTTATCTTTCAGCCTCTGTGTATGAATAATGGTTTGGAATAAGCCTCTCCATAATTAAACTGATAACCTCATTCTTTAATAGTTAAGAATTGCTTTTTCTATCATAAATAGCAATTTTAGTATAATTAGGAGTGGAAGGTTTATATAAAATTAAATTTTTTCTTATTTTTCTAAGTATCCAGGGCTATTGAATTTTGAAATAACATGAGACAATTTGGAAAGAGTTACATGATTTTATGATATTTTCAGGCATCTACCATAAAGAATATGAGATTGTAATTCAGAATGCTGTTTTCAAAGTTAAGGGCATTAAAATAGTGCAATGATATTTTCCTATAATATATTAAAAGATATAAAAACAATTCTCTGTTGAGTAGACTTCCATACTGAGACATGAATTGATAGCATTGGAACTAGATAGAATTGTAGCTGTGTTGACTAATCAGCTACTTTTGCAAATACGTTGCAAATTGTAACTTTTGAAGCCATCCCTAAAGAACCAGTGTTACAGCTTTAAAAAAAAATAAAACACAAGAAAAAGCAATTTTTCCCTTTGAATAAAACAACGTCAACTAGGAGAATATTTAAACATATCTTTCTTATCCATTACATGATCACGATCGGAGAATTCCTAAAAACACCCCTCTTTGCTTCATAGCTATTCTCATAAACAGAATGTTTTCCTTATGCCTACAGCTGCACTCATGTAACGCCAAAGAAGAAGCACATGGAAAGTAACAATAGTTTAATTTCTCTCAAATGATTGGAGAAGCATTCTTTTCTTTTTTTCTTTTTAAAGAATACGAGTTTCTGAACCCATTTAAAACCTGAAAATAAAAATGAGGTTGAAGATGATATATTAGGTGAAATATTTCTTTTCCTTCCTTCCTCTCTTTCTTTCTATATTAAAAATCTGCTTAAGAGACTAAAAGAAGGGAAAATTTAGGGGAAAAATAGAGGCTATTCTAAGAGGTTGAAAAACAATGGATATACGTTAAAAATATACTAGAGTTCTCTCTAGGCATCATCATCAAATACTTCCAAAATTTCTAACTGTATTTTTAAATGTGAAGGAATTACTACAAGGGATAGGCATTCAATGTGAATTTTTGCATACCACTTGATTCCCTAGAGGACACAGAGATGCCAGTAACATATTCAGCCACTACACTGCCATTAAACAAGTGGAACGTCATCACTCCATGAAAACTTTTGCAAACACACCATGTTTCCACTTAATTGAAAAATGATAAATATCTGGTTCTTGTGAATATTAAAACAGGAAGCCTTTTCAAATGATTTGTAGGTGGGAATATTAGAAAGGAGAAGAGGATAGAAGAAAGCCTTTTTTACTGTCCAAGTATTTCGGAGGGAATCCATTTATGTGCTGCCAATTTCCCTGTGTCTGAATAGACCAGCTCCTCAGAGTTCACCCTCTTCCCTGATTCCATTCTTTTTTTTTTTTTTTCTCCTCTGGGAAAGAAGAGGGGTTCAGACGCTGAGTTCAGTTAATGAATCTCAGTAACATACTTTTTCCCTACAAGTGATAAGTTCTTGAGCATCTTTGAATGTGCTTGTCTGCTTCATGGCCGCCCCTGCTCATGCTGTTCTTTGTTTCAGGTCAAGGAGTTCCAGGTAAATATTTTGGTCAATAAAGGAAAACTTAAGCATTAACAGGAGCTTTTCAAATACAAATTTAGATCAGGGGTTGGCAAACTATGGCCCTCAGACTAAATCCAGCCTACTGCCTGTTTTTTGTTTGTTTGTTTGTTTTGGGGTTTTTTTTTGAGACAGAGTCTCACTTTATTGCCATGGGGTCAGCCTAGCTCACAGCAACCTCAAATTCCTGGGCTCAAGCAATCCTTCTGCCTCAGCCTCCAGAGTAGCTGGGACTGCAGGCATGAGCCACCATGCCCGGCTAATTTTTTTATGTATATATACTTTTAGTTGTCCAGCTAATTTCTATTTTTTTAGTAGAGAGGGGGGTCTCGCTGTTGCTCAGGCTGGTCTCGAACTCTTGAGCTCAAATGATCCACCCGCCTCAGCCTCCCAGAGTGCTAGGACTACAGGCGTGAGCCACTGCCTGGCATCCATTGCCTGTTTTTATAAATAAAGTTTTATTGGAACACAGACATGCTTATATGTTTCCATATTTTCTAGGGCTACTTTGCATTACAGTGACAAAATTGAATAATTATGACAGAAACTGGATGGTTCATACAACCTCAAATATTTACTATCTTGCGCTTTCCAGAAAAAAAAATGTGCTAACCTTTTCTAACCCTTGACACAATAAGAACACTATGCAGACTTAATCCTTTCATTTGTGGACATGCAGAACTCACTCAGTCCTGTCTCTGTATTGATGATTCAGGATTCTTCAGGGCAGGGGCTGGTTGTCAGAAATGAGTCTTCTGAGTGGAGGGGGGACAAAGAAAGAACAACAACAGGTGCAATGGAAGAATTGTGGGCTCTTTTGAATTCACAAGAACCAGATATTTATAATTATTCAACTAAGTGGAAATTGAGTGTTTGTACAAGTTTTCATGGAGTGATGAAGTTCTGTTTGTTTAATGGCTAAATATGTCACTGACATCTCTTTGAGTAACCTTACCTCCTTAATATCCTTATCTGTAAAGCAGAAATTATACAAAAAGAAAATCATAAGGTTGTTATGGGGATTACTGAATCCACATATGGGATGATGTATATAGATTCTCAGCCAAGTGTCATTAATGTTACTATATTGCCTTCACAATTTTTTGTACAGTGTAGAAATTATAATATTTCTAGATGGCATATGGGGATTTGGGCTTCACAGAAAAGTGTCTAGATTCATCAGAATGTACTTTTCAGTCCTTTGAACAAAATCATATAAAGAGAAATCTGTCATGTTTTATCAGGTCAAACATAGAATCTTATTTCCACTATTATTTCTTAGTTTCTCAGGAACCTCCCAGCCTCCCAAGCATGCTCATGTACCAAGCTTTCCTTCCCTTTCATGTATCTATATGTTTGGAACAACAGTATAATTTTGAACACATAGTCACAATAACTTGGGAAATTACTAGAATTCATTAATCTCATTTTGTAGGGATTACAATGATTCCTATTATAAAGCACAGATGAAATACATGTATTTAGAGTTAACAATGTATTGGAGAAGTCAGGTCAAAACCAAATAAATTCAATATATTTATGTGAACAAATAAATAATATTAGGACCAGGGGGATTGTAGCACAAAAAACATTAAATATGTGATAATATGCATAGTGGAGAAAAAATTAAAAACTTACTTAAAAGACCCTGTTTACTTTTCTTGGTTGCTTTGAACATTTATTTATTTTTTAATAACATCTGCTTCACTTATATTCATTACAATAAACAATGTGCAAATGCATGTTGCAATTATATGTAAATTTTAAAAATTTACATTTTGTGGAAGACATGTAAAAATGATTCCATATTTTAGAATGCTATATTTAAATTCAAATATCTTTATCAATATTTGCAAACATGCGCTGATAATTTGCCAAGCATTTTGTCACTGTTTGTCTCCATTGATTAGATTGTTTTATAACATGCAAATTTTGATTACATACCAAACTGCAGTTATTGTATGGGACGTTAAATGTATTTAAGAGATTATTATTTAAATTTTATCATTTGATCAGTTTTGATGTGTAGTCATATTCATATATTAAGGGTTATGCCTTTCCTTATGATTATTAATGAATATATTAATGAATTTTATTAATGAATGGGTGTTAGTAAGTAAAATTTTTGAATCAAGCAATCACCAAGAGCAACCATTATGCACATTATAGGATGTTTATCAGATAAAGAAAAATAAGAAGATGAAAAAGAAACAAAAGAGCAACCATTAAGTTAATAATGAGATAACTGGGTAGGGAAATAATCCAATTCAATTAAGTAAAGTAATTACTTACAAAAAATATTATGTACTCTTAATACATAATATTATGTATCAAGAGCTAAGCTTCCTGGGGGAGAGTTCAGAATAACAAATAAGATTTAGATAAATGGAAAAGAGTAGAAACTGAGAATTTTAAGATAAGAGTAAAATATAAGTTTAACTAGGAGGGAAGAGTTGAACGTTAGCAGGAATGAAAATGCAGGTTTCAGTATGCACCTTTTAAATCCTAGGCCTCAGTAGCGTAGATCTACAAAATCAGGTCACTTCTACTTGCTATTTTCTAGTCCCTATACACCGATCGAGCAGAATGTCTAGTCCTTTCCCAGGTGGCTTGCCTCTGTCATAAATAAGTTTTCCTTGCAGCTGCCTCTACAGGGAGTGAAGTGCTGACTGCAGCAACCCACTCTTCATTGTCCAAGGTCTACCTGGCCTTGCAGTGCGGGTCTCTGCTGATTTTCCAAGGCTAGAGTTGCTCTTCATGCAGCAAGGGAAGAGGTGCTTTCTTCTCAGTAATTATGCATTTGGGTATAGTGTTACACACCTGGTATCAGGACGAGTATATTAATAGCATCTACCTTTACGTTCAAAATGTTCCATTAAATGATAAATTATACGGCCACCTTAGTGTGTACATCATTTAGAAAACTTCCTGGGCCCCAAAGGCTGTGACTATATTGTTATAACTCTATTAAATCACACGCATGCATGCAGCTATTTTTCCCAGGGCATGCCCATTGGGGTCTGAAATTAACTGCATTCTAGGCTTAAAACAGTATCACTCTCCTGTGGCCTAGTCTTGGTTTTAACACAGGATTTCATTCCTATCATTATGGTGATCTTTTTCTTAGGGGTCCCTGTTATCCTCTAACCATTTGGCCTCAGTGAGGGACTCCACATACATTGGGCATATATAATCACATTAATAGCCTCCACATTACTGCCAGAAATTATTCTGCTCTTTTATACACTTTAAACAAACACATACTTAGAAGAAATATGAAATACAATTTCAACACTTAATATAAACTAAAACAGCAGATATTTGCCAAAATGTTCAATTATAAAATTTTGCTGTCACGTAAGTGGGAAGGTCCCCTACCATATATCTGTGTAACTATAGTAGGCCATTCTATTAGTTTTTTTCCAGAACTAAGAAATAGTCTTGTCCAATGACAAACCCTATTTTTCTTAGAAGGTGGAAACTAAATGGAAATTGTCCAGTTAAAATTTTTCTAGCTTCAAAAATATAAAAATCGGATCTCTACCAGATAACCATGAATATTAAGGAGGGAAATAATTTAGCAATAAGCTTGCTGGTTCTTCCAGCTATAGAAATTATTTACATATTGCCTGAAATTTGAGTAGATAAAAAAAAAATTGGAAGAGGAGATGATGAAGTAGAGATGCTGTTTCTAGAAAAATTTCTTGAAAGAGTAGGATTCCTAGTGTTTTTCAAGCTTAAAGGTAACTTTACCCATTGTAGAGGTAAAGCACAAAGGTAAAGCACTAAAAAGTGTCCTTGGCCAGAGTGAAGAGCAAAAGCTACATTATGATAGGAGGGGTGAGCACACCCAAGTAAAGGACAAGAGTTTGAAAAATGAATCTGGTTGTTAAGTTCTAGCCTGATTTGATTATGCCGATACTCTTGGAAACTAATTCAGCCATTCAGAAATGGTACAAGATGATTTTTGACCATTGAAGATTATGCTTGTGGACTATAAAACGATTTCTTTGATGTTAAAGAAATAAGGGCTTAGGCATAAAAATTATGGCTTTGGTACAAGGCTTAGGGGTGATAAGAATTGGATATATTTGGAAATACCTGTACAAGGTGGAGTGATAGAGTAAATATAAAAGGTGAGCTCTAATATTAGTAAAGATCACACCTATCACTTAGTGTTTTCTGATTTCTATGTGGAGAGTATTCAAGTATTATTAATTCTCTCAGCACCCCCAAGAGGGAAGTGCTATTGTTTTCTGCATGTTAAGGATTAAAAAAAAGTGGAGGCACAGGGAAGCTCAGTCATTTTTCACAGGTCACTCATGAAATCAGAGAGCTGGAGTCCAAACCCAAGTCTTCCTGGCTACAAAGCCAGGTTAGCAGCCACTGTGATACTAGAGAGCTGCATCTGCATAGCCGCGATAACATTTTGACAGTGTCTGATATGCTTCCTGGCACATAAAGCATGTTAACAGGAAGTAAAGCAAGCTCCCAAATGAGACCTGGCCGTGGGTGAAAGCTCCGGGAAGGCCCGTAGCATCACACACATTATTCATTCTCATGATGCCACTTTCAAGGAGCTAAAGAGATAATGTTGAATGGGTTATAACTGGAGACATATGTTAATGCAGTCCCTGAAGAAGGGCATCACAATCACTCAATTACTGGATAAAGAACAGCTGAGGGAGTTTATGTTTCAGTGAAAATAAAGAGCTTCAAAGCAGCAAGACTTGTAAAGCACCACTCCAAATATTTTTAACAAATCAGAAACATAGAGCGGCACTTCAGACATTCTTCTTCACTTATCTGGGATGATTAAAAAGGGAAAAGAAAAAGAAAACCAAGAGGGGCTCTCAGTATTCTTAAGTGGAAAAAAATAGATATATAATCATTAAATAAGCAAATGTATTGGAGAAAGGACGACTTCCCTTTAGCATCTATTTTAAAATATGGTATATGTTCAAAACATTCTTGCCACATAAATACCAGATGTCAAAATATACAATAGTATATTCCTAAGAGGTTTTGAACTCTGCTTTGAAAAGCCTCTTGGTTGAAACTGTTCCTGTTAGTTTATTTTTATTTTTTGTTTGCTTTCATGATAAAGAGTTTAAAAACTAATTGCTATGCACCAACAAACTTAAAGATAAATTTAACAATTGTAATACATTTTTATTTTACCAAAGGAGAGATTTCATAACACTTGACAAGAAAAGTTATGTGGAAAACAAGTGCATATACCATTTGTCAAAACAAATTTTGATTACAATCTATTGATTGTTAGGCAAAAACAAAAACAAAATCTTGCAAATCAAAACCAAATGAGTAAAATATGCCAACTTCGTGTCTCATTAGCAAGCAAAAGAGTAAAACAGACTAGCAAAAACAGCACCTTAGTGTGTGTGTGCCAAAAGAAAACGTCAAAATTAAATTTCAGGTCTGTGCCTCCACACAACTGGTTAAGCAGCATCATGAATAGAAGGGAGATTGGAGGGAGGCGGGGGGAGATGTCACAGGCGAGCAGTTCTCAAGAAAATATTCACAAACACTGGCTGAAAGAAGAAGATAATCACACGCAGTTTAAGGTTGCCAGTTATGCTCATCCACATGAAACCAATAAATTGTAAAATACCGTGGCAACAAAACTCCCGTTCCTTTATTGGTGTGACAAAATGTGGGGAAAATGTAGCAGAAATATACTTGAGGCAAGATTAGGAAAGAGGAAAAATATCCAAGGAAAATAAAATTTAATGGATAGCATTGGTGGTTTTTACTAACTAGGGCTTTGTGTGTGCAGGACAAAGTGCTGAAGGCTTTTCACACATCACTTCCTTTGGTCCTCACCGGATTTTGAGCAAGGGGTTGTGACATGCATGAAACTGTGACCCACGTGTTCAAATCCCAGAGCACCAATTCAGCTAAAAGAAAATATTCCCTGTAACAAGAGAAATTACAAAGTAGTTAAATTGTTTACTTTCAGTTCTTGGAAATGATGAAGGAAACACATAATGCCCAAATAATGGTTCTTTAAAATCTTATTATTTTATCTTTCATATCATCTATGTGCTTTACCAAAACATCTCTTTCCAAACTATGCGCTTCCCTATGTCTGAAAAGTGTTTTCAAGTTCTTGTTTTCATCTATCATCTTTTTTCCAATTCCTTTTGGTCTGATTATTCTTCACAAATACCCAAGAAATGGCTTACTAGTTAAGGTGAAACTTACAGATCAAGGGAGGAGAAATGATTATAGTGATTCAAGCAAGAATTGGTTTTAGAGGATAATAAAAAGAAGAGACTAGAATCTCTTTCACTTTGATAATTTATAACTTGTCACATGTATATTATTATTTCAGAGATGACAAAAACAACACTTAGAGAAATGGCAGAGGGTAGCCAAGGTCACTTCTCTTTGAGTAGCCAGTGTTAAACTCTCAGCAACTTTGAAATGACACATGTTGATTTGTTCTATCTAACCAGGGAAAAAAAACAGGTTACATAGAATAATCTGTATTTACCAAATAGTATACAGTTGTCCTTTGAACACTGTGAGATTTATGGTCACTGATCCTTGTGCAGTCAAAAATATGATTGTAACTTTTGACTTCCCTCAAAACTTAATTACTAATAGCCTGCTGTGGACCAGAAGCCTCTCCATTAGCATAAAGAATTAACAAATATTTGTATATTGTATGTATTATACAGTATGCATGTATTATATAGTATTCTCACTATAAAGTAAGCTAGAGAAAATAAATGTCATTGAGAAAATCATAAGGAAGAAAAAATATATCGACTATTCATTAGATGAAAGTGGATCACCATAATGATCCTTATTGTTTTCACGTTGAGTAGACTGAGGAGTAGGAGGAAGGGGAAGGGTTGGTCTTACTGTCTTAGGAGTTGCAGAAGCAGGAGAAAAATCTTCATGTAATTAGACTCATACAGCTTAAGCCTATATCGTTCAAGAGTCAACTGTACTGTATATAGTGATATTGAAAAATTATTTATAGGATAAAAAGTCATATTTTCTTTAAAATGGTGACTGGATTACAAAAAAAATATTATTTGGCATCTGGGTGAGTTTCTCCTAGAATTGACTTTGTCATAATAAAAAAAAGTAATAATTATAGCTCTTAATTATTAAATGCTTCCTATGGGACAGACTTACAGAGTTTAAACAATATCAAGAGTGGGACAGGGGTGGGGTCCACCTCTAGATGGATATAACTGCCAAGCAGCCGTCTATGTCTCTACAACAGCTGTCAGATTTTATTATAAGTGTACTTTCCCTAAAGCAGGAGTTAGTGTTCATTACAATTACTTGGAATAATTGTTATTTTTTTTTAAAAAAAAAGGTAAAACAGACTTTCAGATTCCTTTCTGACAGAGCATGAGTAGATCTTGTGTAGGTTGTGGGAATTCAAGTTGGTTGAAGTAGGTTGTCAAATTTTTAACAGGAATTCTCATGAATAAGGTTTAGATGTTCCAATGATCACACTTTGAGAAACATAGCCTCACAGCTCAACAAGAACACTGATTGGAGGAAATATTGCATTTTACATGTTACTATTAAGATTGGTGCATATGAAACAGATACATTTTTTAAAATAATAGTTGCTGATTTCATGGTTGAAACCTCACCAGGGGATCTTAGATTCCAAATTGTCAGCTTTTCTGAAAACTCTCCATGGAATACCAAATATTGAGAACAGACTATAATTTCCTCAATTGTTTGTAATGTACCTCAGAAAAGAGTTTGAAATTATCATAATAGTCCAGGACTAAATTAATTCCAGGTTTGTGCAGCTTAACAGAGTGATAATTGGATAGCAGATGAACTGACATAGTAACCAGAAAATGCATGAAATGGTTGTTTTTAAATGTTCGGCTGCTAAGATGTATAATAACCAAGTTCAAAGTGGCTCTTCGTGTTAGAATATTGCTATACTATTAGCCAGTAGATTAATAAATTTGTTTAATTAAATTAGGCAAATCTTATGAACCCCTACTGTGTGTCAGGTTGTGTTTTATACATTGGAAATATAATAAGGAGCTCACAATTAAACATATTTGAAATTATATTAACACAATATAACATGTTGAATGTTATTATGAAAACTTAGGTTACAGACGTGCTACAGAAATGAATATATAATTCAAAAGCATTGAGAGGTCTAGGGAGTTAGGAAGGTAGGTGGGGAAGAACAGTCTGGACAAAACCCAGGGGAGGCTTTATGTAGCAAGCAATAAACTTTTGATGATGAGAACTCAGCACTTAAATCAACTTTTGACGGAATGAAAACAGTGGGCATTTGACAAAGGATGCCGCATCTGCCATGGGTGCACAAATCAATATGGACCTTTGGGGAAGCTCTAGGATGTTCAGAGCCCCTGAGGAAGCACAATTAAATGATTCAGGAGAGGGAAGAAACGATGTAAAAGTGATTCAAATATGCCTCCTCAAGAACAAAATTCTGTGCATAGAAAGGGGCTTGGTCTGGGTTCTGTAGAAAAATAGGGTACGTTTTCTAGAGACTTTAAAGCAAAGGAGAATTATCACAATTTCACTTTGATAGAGCTCTTTGATGGCAACATGGAAGCACATTGAATATGCATGAACTTGAGGAAGGAAATCTATGAAGACATTGGCAAAAACATCAAGGCTTGAACAAAAACAGCAGCAGTGAACATGGAGATAAAAGGAAAAACTAGAGATATACTTTCGAATTAAAATCTGCTGAAGTTGGACAAGGAAGAAGGGAGAAGTCCCAGGATCACTGGTTGACATGAATTAGTGTATGGTAGTGCAACAACATAAAACTCAATCAATAGATATAGAATTTTGTTAGTAATAGATATGGATCACTTATTTCCAGCATCTGCATACCTTACTGTCAGCATATGTATGTGTTAGCACTAGCCAGGGATCTTTAACTCATAACTGCAGTAAGCTAACCTAAGAACCTGTTCATAATGATCGAATCCATATGCTGGAATCAAACTTATATGTACATAACTCTAGAGATAATTTAAGTATAAACATAAACAACAAAATATAAATTATATACTTTATAATATATAATTCATAATAATGAAAATATAGTTTATGTTTAGAATATTAATGGATTCACCTTTCTCCTAGATAGGCAAATCTGCATTGTTGCATATACTACTGGTACCACAGAGTTCTATGCTGGGCTGTCATTATTCCCTTTTCTCCTGGTCCTTATTATTAATATTATTTGAAGAATGCTATTACTAATTCTGCCTGCAAATATTTATTTTATCAATAATTTTTCTTATTTATGCTCTGTATAATTTGAGCTACCCCTTTGCCATGATAACCAAAATCTTACATGTGGTAGTATGTGCCCTATTTTTCTTTCTCAACCTCATTCTACTCTTATATTTCTTCTATCTCTTCCTTCCCTCCTTCTGCTCAATTCTTTTATTTCTCCATTGCTTAGACACTCAACAGGTTTTTCCTTTGAATGTATTGTTCCATGTCATCAATAGCTCAATCCTTTATGAAAAAAAATCATGACTACATTTTAAAATAAAAACATATTTATTATTTGTTAGCACCATTATAATTCTCACATGTACTAGTACCTTTTTTTTTTTTTTCAAAGAGACAAGGTCTTGCTCTATGCCCAGGCTGGAGTACAGTGTCATGATCACAGCTCACCGCAGCCTCAAGCTCCTGGGCTCAAGCTATGTTCCTGCCTCAGCCTCCTGAGTAGCTGGTACTACAGACATGCCCCACCATATCTAGCTTTTTTAAAAAAAAGTTTTAAGAGATGGGGTCTTGATATATTTCCCAGGATGGTCTCAAACTTCTGGCCTTAAGCTTTCCTTCCACCTCAGCCTCCCAAGGCACTGGGATTATAGGTGTGAGCCACCATACCAGTGCACTACTACTAGCACATTTTACTGGCAAATGTGCAGAACACAATTCAAAATCCCAAATAAATGAACAAATACAAAAATAATTTATCGTACCAAAACCGTGAACTTGTTAAGAATGATTCTGGACTAATAATGATTTCTTTTGGAAATGAGCTATATTTTAGACATCATAGGCATTAAAAAGACATTTTATTAATGCCTATTAAAATTAAAATATAATAATTATTCTATTTTATAAATCTTCTTCGGATATAATAGCATTTTTCATTTGTTGAATTAAAGAATAATTAAAATTTTTAAAATAAGAATGATCTTGGCCTGCTGATGAACATAATAAAATGTTTCAAGCATCATCAGTACTCTATCTTGCTTTTTTTTTGTCTTTCACTTTTGCTTCCTTTCTGCTTTTGTTTTAGTATATGGATTTATTCTATTAATATCAGATCATATGTTGCTACAAGTTAGAAACAATAGCCACAGTTGGTTTATTTCATTTTCACAGCCATATGGTAAGAGAGGAAAGAGACTTCTACCTTGCCAGATCCAGGTTATCTCACATGCCCAATTTTCCCTCGACCAATATTTCAAAAAAGAAATATCCACGATATCTTATCACTTCCTTTACCCCACTAGCTATAGCTCAGAGGCTTCAGTGTGACCATTTCACACAAGTTATCCTGCCATTAATAAAAAGAGAGAATGCTAGAAATAGGGAATTGAGTTGTTAAAAGATGAATGAGATGATGAGAGTAATTTTAGATATGTTGGGCTTTAGATGATGACCAGTAGGAAGTAGATGTGTTAGCTGAACTTTGGAGTTATGGTTAGACTTAGAGATATGGATTTGGAAGTCAACAGTGCATGGGAGAAGGTGAAAAACTGGAAGTATATGCAACCACCAACATGTATGTGACAGGAATTCAGATTTGAAATCTCTTTTACTTGACCAAGTGCTTGGCACAAAAATGTATTCACTGAATGTTTGACAAATAGCTGGAGCAAAGGGTATGGAGAGTATTTCAGCTTTAAATTTTCTTTTGTATTTGCTTGTAATATATAGATATAAAGACTTGACGAGAATTAGTTTATAAATTAGGTTCCCACATGAGTCATCACTGTGGTGTATGTAGTTAATGTTAGTCAATGTTAGAAGAACTGAGGTAGCAATAACAAAATAAAAGAAAAAGATCTGGTACTAAGTGAAAATATTGCATCCAGGAAATAAGAAAACACACAAGGGCCTTAGTTTCCAGTAAAAGAGAATAGACTGAATATCTTAGAATTAAAAGTTTAAGGAAAGGACCCTAGAGTGAGCAGGAAAGCATGAATACTGAAAATGTATGAGCTAGAGAACCTTTAGGGTATGAGACACAGAACAATGTTTTATATACCTGTTGGGCATGTGCATGTTTTCTTTTGAGAAATGTCTATTCAGATTGTCTGCCTGTTTTTAGGTTGGATTATTTGGTTTTTTGCTATTGAGTTATTGGAGTTTCTCATATATTCTGGATATGAACCACAGTCAGATGTATAGTTTGCAAATATTTTCTCCCATTCTGTAAGTTGCATCTCCTTTTTTGTTGATTGTTTTTTTAGCTGTGCAGAAGCTTCTTAGTTTTATGTCTTCTCACTTGTGTAATTTTTCTTTTGTTGTCTATGATTTTGAGATGGTATCACAAAAATCCCTGCCCAGACCAATGCCATGTAGCATTTCCCTTATGTTTTCTTCTGGCAGTTTCATAGTTTCAGCCTTTACATTGAAGTCATAAATCCATTTTGAGTTGTTTTTTGCATATAATGAGCAGTAAGGATCTATTTTCACTTTTCTGCTTGTGGATATCCATCCAATATTCCCAGTACCATTTATTGAAAAGACTGTCTTTTTCCCAATGTGTGTTCTTGGTCCCTTTGTCAAAAATCAGTTGGCTGTAGATGTGTGAACTTATTTCTGGGCTTTCTATTCTGTTCCATTGGTCCATGGGTCTGTTTTGTATGCCAACACCATGCTGTTTTGATTATAGCTTTGTAGTATATATTGAAGTCAGGAAGTGTAATGTCTCCATCTTTGTTCATTTTGCTCAAGATTGCTTTGGCTATTTTGGGTCATTTGTGGTTCCATATGAACTTTAGGATTTTTTTTTATTTCTGTGAAGAATATCATTGTTATTTTGATAGGATTGCACTTAATCTTTAGACTTCTTTGGTTAGTACAAATATTTTAACAATAGTCATCCTTCCAGTTCATGGGATATCTTTCCACTGATTTGTGTTCTCTTCTATTTCTTTATGAATGTTTTATAGTTTTCTGTGTAGAGATAGTTCCATTCTTTGGTTATTTCTAGGTAACATCTGTTGTAGCTATTGTAAATGAGATTTTTAAATATTTCTTTTTCAGATAGTTTAATATTAGCATATGCAAACATTAGAGATTTTCGCATGTTGATTTTCTATCCTGAATCTATACTGAAATTGTTTATTAGTCCTAAAAGATTTTTTTGTGAAGTCTTCAGGGTTTTCCATATTTATAATCATGTCATCTGTAAACCTAGAAAGTTTGACTTCCTTCCTATTTGTATGCTTTTTCTTTCTTTGTTCTATCTAATAGCTCTGGCTAGAACTTTCAGTATTATGTTCAATAGAAATGAAGAATGTGGGCAGAAAGTCTTGGTCCAGATCTTAGAGAGAACGCTTTCAACTTTTCCTTATTCAATATAATTTTATCTTTTTCCTTATTTAGTATAATATCTGTGAGTTTGTCATATATGGCTTTTATTGAGTTGAGGTATGTACCTTTTATGCCAAATTTGTTCAGTCTTTATTGTGAAGGGATTCTGAATTGTCAAATGCTTTTTTCTGCATCTATTGAAATGATCATGGTTTTTTTTGCCTTCATTCTCTTAATGTGATGAATCATCTTTATGATTTGCATATGTTGAACCATTCTTGCATTCCTGATGAATCTCACTTGATAATGGTGAATCATCTTTTTAATGTGCTGCTGTATTCAGTTTGTGAGGGTTTTGTTGAATACTTTTGCATCTGTGTTCATCAGAATTATTGGCCTGTAGTTTTCTCTTTTTTGTTGTGTTCTTGTCTTGTTTTGGTATCAGGGTAATTCTAGCCTCATAGAATGAGTTTGGAAGAATTCCTGTCTCTTCTATTTTCTGGAAAAGTTTGAAAAGGATTGATATTTTTCACAAAATGTTAGGTAGAATTCAGCTGCGAAGCCTTTAGGTCCTAGGCTTTTCTTTGATGGGAGAATATTTAATGATTCAATCTTGTTATTCATCATAGTTCTATTTGTATTTTTAATTCTCTTCTGATTCAATCTTAATAGGTTATATGCATCCAGGAATTTATTCATTTCTTCAAGGTTTTCTGATTTGGTGCCATATAGTCTTCATAGTAGTCTCTTATGATCCTTTGTTTTTCTGTGGTATCAGTTGTAATGTTTCCTTTTTTAGTTCTGATTTTTATTTGAGTCTCTCTTTTATTTTCTTAATCTGGCTAAAGGTTTGTTACTTTTGTTTGTCATTTCATAAAATCACCTCTTTTTTTTATTAGTCCTTTATTTATTTCTCCTCTGATATTTATTACTTCTTTTCTTCTACTAATTTTTGATCTAATTTATTCTTGTATTTTTGAATTCTGTAAGGTGCAATATTAAGTTGTTTATTTGAGCTCTTTCTAATTGTTTTAAGTAGGTATTTATTGCTAGAAACTTCTTTGTGAGTACTGATTTTGCTATATTCCATAGGTTTTGATATGTTGTTTATCCATTTTCATTTGTCTCTGAAAATTTTTGTATTTCATTCTTAATTTCTTCATTGACATATTGGTTTCTTAGGAGTATGTTGTTTAATTTCAGTGTATTTGTATAGTTTCTAAATTTCTCCTGTTATTGGTATCTAGTTTTATAACATTGTGGTCAGAAATACTTGATGTGATTTTAATTTTTTAAAATTTATTAAGACTTGGTTTGGCCTACCATATGGATTATCCTGGAAAATGTATGTGAACTTGAGAAGAATATGTATTCTGCTGCTGTTGAATAGAAAATTTGTATATATCAGATAGATCCATTTTGTCCCAAGTGAAGTCAGTTCCAGTATTTACTTTTTATGATAATTTTTTGTCTGGTTGTTCTGTTCATTGTTGAAAGTGGAGTATTAAAGTCCTTACTATGATATTATTGTATTGCTATTTCTCCCTTCATGTCCACTAATATTTGCTTTATGCATTTGCGTGTTTTGATGTTGGATACATATATATTAATTGTTACATCTTCTTGATAAGTTATGTCCTTTATTATTAAGTGAAATCCTTCTTTGTCTCTTGTGACCATTTTTGACTTGAAATCTATTTTTCTGATACAAGTATAGCCACTTCTGTTATCCTTTGATTATCATTTGCATGGAATATCTTCCTTCACTTTACTTTTGGCTATGTAGCCTTAAGTCTAAAGTGGGTCTCTTGTAGATAACATATAGTTGGATCTTATTTTTGTTTGTTTTTAATCCATTTAGTCATTCTGTGTCTTTTGATTGGAAAGTTTAATGCATTTACATTGAAAGTAATTATTGATAGGTAAAGACTCAATACTGCCATTCTGTTAGTTGTTTTATGGTTGTTTTGTAGGCCCTTTGTTAATTTCTTCCTCTTTTGTATTTCATCGTGAGTCAGTGATTTTCTTTACTGCTAAATTTTTATTCTTCTCTCTTTATCATTTGTATATCTGAAAAGGTTTTGCTTTGTAGTGACCATGAAGCTTACATAAAATATCTTAAAGTTATAATAGACTATTTTATAATGATAATGTGTTAACTTCAGTCTTATACAAAAACTCTAGATTCTTACCCTCCTAAAATTTATGTTTTTAATGTCATAATTTATATCTTCTGATATTGTATATTTCTTAACAACTTGTCATAGCCATTGTCATTTTTTATTGTTTTGACTTTTAACCTTTATACTAGAGATATTTGATTTATAGAACATCTTAACAGTATTATTAGGATATTGTGGATTTTATTATATATTTACTTTTTCAGTGAATTTTTTACTTTCATATGCTTTCATATTAGCAATTAACACTCTTTTGTTTCTACTGTAAGAACTCCCTTAAGCATTTCTTGAAGGGAAGGTCTGGTGGTGATGAATTCCCACATCTTTTGTTTCTCTGAGAAAGACTATTTCGCCTTCATTTTTGAAGAACAACATTGCTGAATATACAATTCTTGGTTAGCAGGATTTTTTTTTCTTTTACCATTTTAAATATATCATCTCAATGTCTCCTGGTTAGCAGGGTTTTCACAGAATAATCTGCTGATAGTCTAATAGTCATTTCATTATATATGACATGACACTTTTCTCCTGCTCCCTTTGAAGTTCTCTCTTTGTCTTTGACTTTTGACAGTTTAAATATAATGTGTTTTGTTGAGGACTTCTTCAGGTTGAATCTGGAAACCTCCGAGCTTCATGTATCTGGATGTCCACATAGCTTCCAAGACTTGGAAAGTTTTCAGGAATTATTTCATTAAACAACCTTTCTCTCCTTATTTTTCCTTTTCTTCTTAAAATCTCATAATGCAAATGTTTATTCACTTAATGATGTTCCATAAGTCACATAGGCTGTCTTCACTCTTCTCATTCTTGTGTATATTTTTCATTCTCTGACTGAGTAATTTCAAACAACTCATCTTCAAGTTCAGAGATTCTTTCTTCTGCTTGACCTAGTCTGCTGTCAAAGCTTTCTATGGTATTTTTATTTTGTTTATTGAATATTAAGCTCCAAGGTTTCTCTTTAGTATTATATCTATCTCTTTGTTAATTTCTCATTTAGATTATAGATTGTTTTTCTGATTTTTTTGAATTATTTGTTTGAATTATATTTATGAGAATTCAAGTTTGAATTCAAACTTGCTGAATTTCCTTAAAAATCATTATTTTGAATTTCTTTTCTGGAAACTTATAGATTTTATTTTCTTTGTGGTCTATTACTGGAGGGTTAATGTGTTCCTTTGGTGATGCCATATTTCCCTACTTTTCATTTTTGTGTGATGGTGTGTGTCCTTTCCTTGATGTCTGTGCATCCATTGAAACAATCACTTCTTCCAAACTTTATGGAGTGGATTTCATAGAGAAAGACTTTTATGTACAGATAATTCCTAATGTGTTGGTTGGGAAGGCTTTTATGACTCTGATTTCAAGTAGATGCAGTGCAGTGGTATAGCCAACATGTAGCTTCTTGAGCTATAACCAAGATCAGTGATGACTGTAAATATCTCAGTGGCCTAGGCTATAGAAGTTGATGACAGTGGTGGTGGTATAGATTGTTGAGATTCTTGGTGGTAATGACTTTTGGGGTCCTCCTATTCTCATTTTCTCCACAATGAGGAGATTTAGTTAAGGGGATTACTCTCAGTGTTGGGTCTAACACAGTTTGCAAGTAATTGTAGTGGCATTGAGTTCCAGGATGCAGGTGCTCTGAGTGTCTGTGGATCAGGGGTCTTAGGTTCAGGGTCTTGCAAACCTATTGTGGCATCTGGGTTTTGGGATACAAGTTCACTCTTATCAGAAAAATTGGATGTAGATTACCCACATAGCCAGGATCTGTGATTCTGAGGCACCTCCTGGCAGCTTGTGCCCAGGGGTACAGGTTGTAGCTGTGACTCTGATCCTAGGGGTCAGGGCACAGCACTGGCCCAGCTCCAGGGATGAAGAGGTGCTCTGGCAGTTTACACCCAAGCAATAGCATATGGCTTGGATTTGGGCATAAGAACCAATATAGCTCTGTGTCAACTCAGGTCCCAAGGGATTAGCCATCATATATTGGTGACTGAACCCTGGGATGGTGGGATTTAGCAGCACCGCAGACTCTATGAGGCCAGGTGCAGCAGCAGTACGGTCACCAGAATGGTGGAACACATCTGTTGCTTGGGCCCTGTAGGGCAGGGAGCAACAGATCTATGACTCCCCACCCTGAGAAGGAAGATGTCTCAGCATCTCAGACTCTGGGAGGCTAGTCCAGCTCCAGCTCCAGAGAACCAGGGTACTAACATTGTTTGGCCTGTAGGTCAGAGCATCTGAGCTCAACCACTGCTGTTTCCCCAACAGGTGGGGTATCATATTAGCTTATCCATGGGTTGTGTGACTGGCTCAGCTTGGCCAAGGCACTATGTCTCTGGAAGATGATGTGGCACTTCAGCTCAGGCCTGGGGTTCATGACCACTCTGGTTGGCCAAGGCACCATTTCTCTGGATATAGAGAGCTGCTTCAGCTTTGCTAAAGGGGTACACAACTGCTCTAGGTAGCCAAGGCAAAGTTTTCTGGGAGGCAGAACACTGCTTCAATTTAGGTATTCTGAGAAGAGGGCAAGGACTACTTTGGGAAGCCAAGGTACTGTAATTCCAAGAGGCAGTGTTCCTCTTCAGCTCAGGTACAGGAGGCTTGACTGCTCTAGGCTAACAAGGCATCATTTACCCAGGATGCAGGGCACCAATTCAGCTCTGGGATGGGGGTCAAAGTGCAGCAATGATGGAGAGAAGTGTATGGAATGACTCTGCCAAAGAACCATTTCCTCAGGAGGCAGTACACAGCTTTCGCACAGGCCCTAGGGGCAGGGCACAGCAGGGACTGGGAAGGGTAGGTGGTGTGGTTCTACCAAGGCACCATTTTCTTGGGAGGATTTACACAGCATTAGCTTGGGCCCTGAGGTGCAGGATGCAGCAGCAATTGGAAGAGGCAATTGTAGCAGCCCCACCAAACTACCATTTCCCCAGGAGGCAGTGAGCAGCTTCAGCTCAGGCTCCTGCTGCAACCCAGAGGGGTAGGTGGAGTTTCCCCAGGGCCTGTAGAGTGTAACATTAGCTTGTCTGCAGCTCAGCTAGGGAGTGTTGAGCAGGAGTGGTTTGGCTGTGGCTAAGCTTCAGGGAAGGAAGGATGTCATGGCCACTTGCCCTGAGAGCAGGACACATTCCAACAGCAGTTCCATTTCCAAGATGGTGTAGTGCAGTAGCCACACTGGCCCTCAGGGGGTGAGGCACAGTTTTGGCTCCTTCTCTGAGGGGAGCACAACTGTGTGGATTCTAGGAAGCTCCCTCAGCTGGGCTTAGTGCCTGTGAAGATTGCATGGGTCCCTGCTTATAAGGACTGTAGGTCCAAGGTGTTGATAAGAGATGCTAAAATCCTCTTGCTTACTTTTTCCCTACAAGAAAAATTCCTCCTGGTTCTGAGATGATCTTGGCTAGGGAATGGGATGGTGGAGGCCTGGTGTTTCTTCCCATTCTCTATGTGGCTATCATTGGTTTCTATGCTCACCAGGGTTTCTGTTACTCTTTTAATATATTCTGGCACTTTTCTTTAGTTATGCTTATTAACACTTAGTTGTTTATTTGTTTTGACTATCTTTGGGAGGAATTATGAGTGCTAAATGCTTCTAGTCAGCCATCTTGCTGATGTCACCCTCTGGTAAGGCTACTTTCTAATAGCCTTAGACTATTAGACTGAGTGTATTCATTGTCTATGGCTTCTGTAAGCAATTACCACAAATTTAGTGATTTAAAACAAAGCAGTGTTAATATCTTTCAGTTCTGTAGGTCAGAAGTCTGACATGAGTCTCAATGGGCTAAAAGCAAGATATTGTCAGTACTGTATTACATCTGGAATATCTGGGGGTGGGGGTGGGTTACTAGTTTTTCCAGTTTTTAGAGGCTGGCTGAATTCTTTGATTTACAGAGGTGTTCATCCGTCTTCAAAGCCATCAGTGGCTTACAGAGTCTATCCCAGGCTATGTCATTCTGGTTCTCTGTTTCTGTAGTCAAATTTCCTTCTTTGACTCTCTTAAGGACACTTATAATTATATTGGGTCCACCTTGATAACCCAGTTTAACATATTTATCCTAAAATCCTTAATTTAATCACATCTGCAAGATCTCCATTGTCATGTAAACTAACATATTCACAGGTTCCAGAGGTAGGATGTGGGCTTTTAAAGTGGGAGGGTGGAG